>JAEIFU010001070.1:0-83044 GCA_018904235.1 Lordiphosa stackelbergi | reverse complement strand
TGTCGTATAAAGGGCGGGGCGTGCCTGAGACATTTGAGATGAGCTGAAGAAATGAAGAAAATCGCATTATTATGGGCATGCGTTTAATTTTGCTACACACACACACACACAGTGCCAGACAGACACGTGATTGTTCTGCGTTGATTGCGTTCAAGTGGCCGGGGCCAAACTCTACCCAAGTTCTGTGAAGAAGCGAATCGCTCTGAATACTGCTTCATTATGCTCGACATGCTCACTCGTTGGCCCCAGCCAGCTTCTTGTAGATTTGCTTTGGCATTCATTTATTTATTTTACATTTTGCATACACTTTACCTGCAGTTGTAACTTTGTTTAGTGATGAAAGCGGCAACAAATTGCCAAGAGGCGAAGATATTAAAGAGAGTCAGGTCACCAACTTTTATATTCAGTGAGGAACATGAATAAGGACTGTGTCTTTTCACGTTGGGGTTACCAATTTATACTGTAAGGTCAAAGCAACAAAAAAACTTAACAACAATTAAGCATTACCTATCAAATTTGTGACTTTTCGCGTCGGGTCACCAATTTAAAATTAATTATATAGACATTTGTTGAAAGTAAAGCTGAACCCTAGCAAAGCATTAGTTTTGAGACTGCTTTTCTTTTGCGTCTTTCTTTATTTTACTGATTTTTGCCCTCTCACGTCGGGGTCACCAAAAATTTTTATTTACGACAGATTCACAAAAAGTTTCAGAGAACACAAATCAGTAGTAGTAAACTGAACAAAAGCGGTTGTGTTTAAGACTGCTTTTCCTTTGAGTCTTTTCTTTTATTTTACTGATTTTTGCCCCTCAGTCGGGGTCACCAAAAATTTTTATTTACGACAGATTCACAAAAAGTTTCAGAGAACACTAGTAAGTAGAGATTTGTGGAAAAAAGTAAGACTTAGCTAAGCATTAGCTAGCCTAATTCTAAGTTTTTCAAATGCTAGCGCTTTCTCGTCGGGGTCACCATTTGTAAAGTTCTTAAATTTCAAGTGTATACCAGCTTCGGCTTCCTAAACAGTGAATTGTATAATTTTCTCTTGCGTTTTGTGCTACTTTTTCCCCTTTTAAATGTATTTGCATTTAATTTTCTATGAGTAAGGCACACGTGTACGTGAGTGAGTGTGTGTATATTTTGCACTTTCCCTTTTCATTGGGGCTTCCCCTTTGTGTTTGTGTGGGGCCCCCCTTTAAAAAAAAAAAAAAACAACAACAACAAAACTTTGAAATAGGGAACTGACAGGGTGCAGAAGATGAACTGGAGACTGCTGTTGCCGGGGGGATGGCTTGATGAAGATCATTAAACGGTGTGTCTAGACTTTATTTGGTTGTGCGTTGATTGACAGCTGCGAACTGCAGCTGTTGCATACTTTTGGGGAAGAGCAGTGAACTCTTCACATAGCATAACTCACCTGAACTCATCACTCACGATTTCCTGTCAACTTTTTTTCCCTGTCAGCACTTGCGACCTGATGGGTCGAGTTCACACTTCCCGTGCTGATGTCGCTTTTATTTTCCTCCCTCAAATATTGCGATAGTTAATAATAAACGCACCGAGTTTTCCGCCACCCAACTCATATTCGTCCCTATTTTATGCCCATATCCGAGCAGGGGAAAAAGTATAACGAAAATGTTTGTGGAATAAAAAAAGGTTGGCTAAATTTATACAGCACATTTCATGCGATCAACACATAAATATTATTATATTGTGTGTATTTATGCGAATATATACATGCGCATGTCTATATATAACTATAGTTGCCTGGCGGTATCGTTGGGTTTTGTTTGGTGTGGGTGGGTCAGGAGGGGACTTATGTCAGGCAGGCAATTTATTTTCGCATTCATCATTAAAACCGATTTTTATGCGGACTATAAAACACTAGTTTCATGGTTTCCCCAGCATTTAGAAAAAGGTTAGACATTATTAACGGATTAAGGGCCAGATGGTTCGACGAACTTACACAGGAATTGGGGGAATTATGGGTCATAAGAGAAAGGACATTTATGGCGAAATAGGAAGGACAGAAAAAAATGAAGCAAAACCTAGGGACTAAAAATGGAATTGCAATGAAATAACATGTAAGGAAGAAAGAAGAAAAAAAGGAAGTATTTAAAATGAAGAAACTATGAAGAGCAAAAAGCTTAAAGTGAAGCTTAGAGAAAAGAAAAAGAAAAACAGAGAAGAAGAAATATAAAGAGAAAACTATATATAGAAGGGGATTAAAAAAAGTAGGGACAATGAAGAAACTGAGTAAAGACTAAAGAAAACAAAGTTCCAAAGAGAAAAGAGCAAAAGAAAGAAAAGATAAAGATGACAAAAATAGATGAAAAGAAACTGAACAGAGGTGGAGTAAAAGAAATGAGAAAAAAGTAGAAACAAAGAATAAAGAAAAAAGAAAACACAGAGAATGCAACAAAAGAAGAAAAAAAAGCTAAAAAACAAACCAAAAAACCTTAAAAACAAAAAACACAGAGTTTAAAACCCAGCATTAATTAAACAAACAATTTTTCGACCGATAGTTCCTTATAGCTATTAAGATATATTAATCCGATTTTGACAAAAACTTAGGGCAAAATCTATGTGAAAGCGTATAATATATTAATAATCGCTGAAGTGGGAGACGTTAACATTAAAAACAAAAAAGTTTTTCTCACAAAGACCCATTTTTCGACCGATAGTTCCTATGGCAGCTATAAGATATAGTCATCCGATCCGGTTGGTTCCGACATATTAGCAGTGTGCAGTAAAAAGAAGACTCTGTGCAAAGTTTCAGCTCGATAGCTTTAAAACTGAGAGACTAGTTTGCGTAGAAACAGACAGACAGACGGACAGACAGACGGACAGACAGACGGACGGACAAAGCTCAATCGACTCAGCTCGTCGCCCTGATCAAGAATATATATAGTTTATAGGGTCGGAAATGAATATTTCTATGCGTTGCAAACTTCTGGGCAAAATTATAATACCCTTTGCAAGGGTATAATTATTAAAAGAGAAAAGACAGAAGAACAGAACTAATTAAGAAAGAGAGGTAAAGAAAGAACGATAGAAAAAGAAATTGAAGAACGACAGACTAAGGAAATGAGAAAATTAAGACAATAAATATCACAAATAGATCATGATGGATGGATAGATGAAAAAGAGCTATGTAAAATCTTGCCAATTTCTACAGCTAATGATGACTTCAGGACAATTTCCATATTGGGTTGCCCAAAAAGTAATTGCGGATTTTTCAAAAGAAAGTAAATGCATTTTTAATCAAACTTAGAATGAACTTTAATCAAATATATAATTTCCATTTTGTTCGATAACCTTTTGCCATCTTCCCGGCAAATTTTGTATTCCACGCTCATAGAACTTCTGGCCTTTATCTGCAAAAAACTGAACCAAGTGCGATTTTATAGCCTCATCATTGCCGAAAGTTTTACCATTTAAGGAGTTCTGCAAAGATCGAAATAAATGGTAGTCTGATGGTGCAAGGTCAGGGCTATATGGTGGATGCATCAAAACTTCCCAGCCAAGCTGTCCCAGTTTTTGCCGGGTCATCAAAGATGTGTGTGGTCTGGCGTTGTCATGATGGAAAATGACACCTTTACGATTGATCAATTCTGGCCGTTTCTCGTTGATGGCTGCATTCAATTTGTCCAGTTGTTGACAGTAAACATCCGAATTAATCGTTTGGTTCCTTGGAAGCAGCTCAAAATATACCACACCCTTCCAATCCCACCAAACAGACAGCATAACCTTCTTTTGGTGGATATCAGCCTTTGAAGTGGTTTGAGCTGGTTCACCATGCTTGGACCATGATCGTTTTCGATTAACGTTATTGTAAACAATCCATTTTTCATCTCCAGTTATGATTCGCTTTAAAAATGGATCGAATTCATTGCGTTTAAGATGCATATCACAAACGTTGATTCGGTTTGTTAAATGAATTTCTTTCAATTCATGTGGTACCCAAATATCAAGCTTTTTCACCAGTCCAAGACTTTGTATGTGATAATGAACGGTTGATTTTGGTATATTTAACTTCTCTCCTATCTCACGCTCAGTTACATGACGATCAATTCGATTAATGCTTTGATTTGGTCATCATCAACTTCATTTGGCCGACCTGAACGTGGCTCATCTTTAAGTGAAAAATCTCCAGAACGGAATTTGCGAAACCAATTTTGACACTGTCTTTCTTTTAAGGCTTTATCACCATACACATCACGTAACTTTTTAGCAACTCTCTCTGCGCTTTTTCCTTTACGGAAATAATAAAGTAAAATATGACGAAAATGCTCTTTTGTGGACTCCATATTAAAAAGGGCGCCAATCAAACAAATGTAAACAAAATTACGCGCACTTTTTTTCTAAAGCAAGCTAATAGTGACAGCTAATAACTGACAAAAGAAAGAATGCAATTACAGAGTCACAAGCAGTTAAAAAATTATAAACGCCGACTATATGAAAAATCCGCAATTACTTTTGGGCAACCCAATATATTCCAAATTTTTATGCATGTGGTTTATTGTGTTTGTAACTGTGCTAACAGTAAAATCTACCTATGGCTTGTAAGCTCCACATTATTTATTTAAGCACGAGTTTTGTTGTTGCATTAACAACTGTACTCTAATCAAGTCAACCACAAATATTGGTCAAAAACTAAAGTAACTTTACACATACAGAATTAGCGCTCCAAACATTGATTTTTCATCTGCTTTATTTGCAGCAGTGCTGTACCAACAAGTTAATCTAAACAGAAAACATCAGTACTAGTTCTTATATTTTCCGTTTTTTACTGGTTGTCACACATGACGTGTGGGATTTCTAAATGTACGTTTGGATTTACAAATCCAAACGCTGCCATATTGAAAATCTACACGAATCGTGCGCAAGTTCATTGCCTGCTCATAATAGCGATTGCGTTGAGATTAGAACTTGAGGTACAAGCAAACAAATATTGAATTGTGCCTTTTAGCAAGATTCAATACAAAGTAATGTCATAGAGACCTTGCCTTACACGCGTTTTGTGGCGGAATAGTCTAAAACATCCATCAATCGTGTTGCAGTCAAGAGGCCGGGATTTCACGTCTGCAGAGTAAGTAAAAAAATAAAAAATTCTTACAAAAAAAAAAAATAAAATAAAAGCTACACGAAAATGTAGGATTTGATTTCTACACATTCGACCGGGATTTTCCACCCACTCCTTCTGTGTAGCTTTTCTGCACGCAGGTATGGCTTTCACAATTCATACGCCACGTGAAGGTTTTTTACACGCATGTGGCTTTCCTAAATTCCACGGCGTGTACCTTTTCTACACATAGTGTTTAGCTTTCTCATTTTAAAATGAGCGTGCAGAAAAGCTACACAAAGGGATTGGGTTGAAAATCCCGGTCGAAACGTGTGAAAATCCTACATTTTCGTGTAGCTTTTGCATTTTTTCTGTGTTAACTTTTTGAATGTATTTGATGCACCGAATATATGTTCGAGCATGATCTAACCGCGAAAATTATTAATGATCTTCCAAGTAATTTGTCTACAATGATGATGATGTCCAGATATATGTTAGTCGTCCGTTAGTTAGAATTCATGATTGTATCAATGTTTGTAACAATGAACTTTTAAAAATAGACAGGTGGGCTAGGGACAATGGGCTTAGATTAAACCCTTCTAAGTCAAAATGTATTGCTACATCATCATTTTTAATAACACACTTTCGTGGAGTAAACGTGTTTCTAAAGCGTGTGGTACCAAGTTTGGACTGTTGAGTGAAATGTCAGGGTCTCGAATGTTTCTACCGAAACCAACTACTACTTACCCTCACTTCCCCTCACTTTTTTATGGAATCAAAATCGGGCACTCCAATGTAGATGACACGAGAAAATTAACAACTATCAATTGTAAATATATGTATAATCGTCGAGTACTCACCATATTACTTTCAATACGATTTTTGACCTAAGCCTAAAACAATGGATTGAATTTAGAACATTTAGAACTTACACAAGATTATAGTAACCAAAGAACCAAACTATCATTACTCCAAATTAAACTTCTCTGCCTCTCAGATGACAAATAATTTGAATTAACTTCGATTTAAGCTATCTTGCTCAGAGAGACATTTCTTTATAACTGCTATCTGACTACGAGAGGAACGATTTAAGTGCACTGGGGAAAAAAGAGATAGTTTTTTATGATCCTCAGGATATTTTCGGTATCCATTTGGACTGGATAGTTAACTATCCTTTTTTGGTATCCATTGGATATTTTCGAAGTCGATTTATTTTCGTTTAATTAAAAAGGATAGTTCTTGATCTTTATTCGTCATCCAAAGGAGCTGAAAATTGTGAAAAGGATATTCAAAAAAATGGATCTTAAAGTGGATATTTCGAACATCCATTCTACGGGATCTTTTTTGTGTGAGAGACAATATAAAAAAACACCGAGGAAATGTTGCGACAACATGCATGACCTTCTACGCCACTTAAGAGTGTCTAAAGACGTTTATCCAATTATTTTGAATGAGAATAGTCTTGAGTGAACTCTTGCCAAATTTTATCACAAATTTTCCCAGTTTTATTTAAAGGCCCATACTCAGATCAAATACAGATTTACTTCATATAAATAGAACTACGTTTCAAAAGCATTTGGATTTAAAAACACTTTAAAAGTGTTTCTATTTATGTGAAGTATTGTGACGAACTAAATTTTTATCTTTTCTGAGTATGGGCCTTGATTCTAAATCTAATTCTCATTTTCCGTTTGTATTGGATTGAGAAACATGCATAAAGTCAGGACTTTAAGATATATTTTTCGAGAATAAAAAGCAACCTAATTAACAAAATATTTGCACACAGAGACACTTGTGCGGATTTTCATGCCCAACACTTTAATTTGAATTCAGAAGATACATTTAATCGATTTTGACTTATTCTCTTCCATTGGGGGCTAATTAATAACACATTAAATCATTCTTAAAAATAACTCATTCATTTACCAGCGATATAGCTTAATCTACCACCTTCCATCATCCTTTCATTAGCCCAACTGCAGCCATTCATCTAGCTCTCGCACTCCTTTCAGTCTCTGTGTCTCTGTGTGCGTGTTGGCACATGACATTTTGCAGTGTCTTCGGTTCGCCTTGGGCCATATTAAACGCTGTCAGGCAGGTGTGGACAAATGGGGGAGGGTTTTTTTGATGACATTGGAGAGAGCTTGTGGCCTGGTCTCTGTCTTTTCTTTTTCTCGATGGCACAAAATGCGTGCTGCATACATAAATTCGATGAGAAGGTTTTGCTGCACCAAAATAAATCGCCGACAGACAACATGGGAATGACCGTCAAAGCGTCAGACAAACAACAAAGCGCACCCACACACAGGAGGATAAGCGAAAACAAGAAGTATTCATGCCAATGCCATTGGCTTTTCTATGGTCCCCTTACAATTGCGGCAAACCTGACAAAATGTTTGGGGACGAGAGACGTTGACTATGACAAGAAAATGCGGAAAAGCGGAAAAGCAAAATCAATTTGAATCGATAAACCACAAACAGAGTGAGTGGGTCGTCTCCTGAAGGTGGAACAGAAGGCAGTTTACTTCCCCTTCCCAAAATACCAAACGAAACGGAAGCTCAAGTTCAACACAATAACGGGAGGTTACACACACACGAAGTTTGATTTAGCTGGAGTTTCGTTTCTTTTTATGAGGCTTCATGTGTGTGTGTGTGTGTGTGTGTGCACATTAATACAAATGACTGTCACATGAGCGTCATAAAAATGATGAAGAGGCATCCAACGGTTAAGGCAACAACAGCAAAAAGGCGGCTGATCTGGCTTGAAAGATGAACCGGACGAGGCAGCGTGTGGAAATGCACGAGCACGAAGCAAAAAGCTTAACCACTGAGATGACTTGGCGAGGCAAGGGTCGTGGCGGGAAGTTTGATACGAACCACATTTAAAATTTTACCCTAAAAATGCCACCAAATGGCAAAATTCATGTCAATTTTTATTCGATATGAAAAAATATTAAATCGATATTTTTTTACAAATCACTATAACGTTTTTAGTATCATATTGAATTTAGGAATTCCCAAACGATTATAAAAGCTTTGGCATGGAGAGGTGGCTGTTGGCTTGAGTACAAATGGGCAAAGATCGCTGATGATTTGGTAGAGATAGAGATAATTTTGATAATACCAAAAAGCTTAGACAAATTTGCCAAAAAATTTCAAATAATTCAAATAGTCACAATATACTAGAATAATACAAAAAAACTATCCAAAAATAACCTAAAATTCAATAATCCTTAACTCAAAAAAAGACAACAGAATATTACCGAAACAGATAAATCAAGAGTTCAAGGTAAAGTTGGCTTTAACCGACTTCGATATACCTGTTACTCAGGGCAAGAAGTGTGTTCCTTAAGGGTGGAAGCCGAAAAGTATGCAACACTTTGCTAGCTCGGCTATTTATTATCCGATCTTGTTGAAATTTTCAGAAATTATTGATATTGCGAATATTAATTTAAGTTTTAAATTGGATATTTGAAATTTAATATCGATACGAAACTTTCTCCAAAATATCAAAATTTAAAAAAATACCACAAATTGCCTCTACAAAATATACCAAAAATACCCAAATCTTACTTTATTGTTTTGATTGGATCGATATGTTTATATCGTAACCCAAAAATGATCAAATAATATTCCAAAAAACTAACATAACTATAATAAAATACCAAAACTATCAGAATATCCAGAATAAGAACAAAGCAGATTTCTACAAACTATCGGAGTTTGTCAAACTTAAAATGGCAATAAATTTGTCAAAACTTTATAAATTTATTAAATTTGGCTTAGTGCTCAAATTATCGACTTGGTGCAATATTAAAATATCGGGCTACTCAAAATCTCTAAATGCGAATTATGTAAAATTATCAGGCAAAGTCCCGGCGGGGATAAGGAATGTATTTTTTTGAAATGAATTTTAAAATATGTAGTTTTTTACCATACATACATACCATAAAAAACAAAAAGAATAATAATTGTTATGAGTAAAAGTTCATCTTTTATTGATTTTGTAGATATTTTTCTTTTTAAAAGTTTGATTATTGAACAATATTTTATCATATAAGGTGATATAACTACTGGCATCAAGGTAGTTTGCATATTAAAATTATACAAATTTTTATACTTAAATTTTACGTACATACACATAATTAAGTTATTCTAAATTGGAAACATACATTTAATTTAATTTTAAAATATTTTAAAGCTTTCGTAAATAATTTTTTTCGGTAGCGGGTTGCGTCTATGAGAAATTTTGCTTTTTCCAGTCTGATCCATTTAATCTCGTTTTCATCTCCATTTCATTAAGCACAGCTTTTCCCCTGTTGATTCGGAGCTCTTTAAATATTGGACAGATTGCACAGAAATGAGCCGCGTCTTCCTCTTCCGTAAATTGCAAAGAGTGCATACTTCAATAACATTCTGATGGTGGGGAATATAATTTAACGCCAGCATCTCTGTCCGAGCTTTGAAAATGATTGAGATAGTCCAGCAGTCGTATTCGTCTTTAAAGTAATTGCTTTCCTTCAAGTTATAGTTCAGTTGCGAGTTTGGCTTGTTAGTGCAGAGACTTCAAAACTATGACGAGCTCGTTCATCGATTGCTTGTAGCAGGGCACGTTGAGAGACGCTCCAAGTATCGGGCTGCGACAGGTCCAGGTGGATTCCAAAGTCCCAGGACTTTCCCATGATTTGAAGCATTGTGATTTTCCCCCACAAAAGTGTATTACAACAATACAGGGCAGCCTATTCTCATGCAGCTTTATTATTTTGTTTACGTAGCGAAAATGTGTGCCTAGAGTGTGTACGAACATTTCTGGAAGTCCTGTCTCTAGATGTATGGCATATGTAGGCGTGTTTTGTGGGAGATAAAACACTCTTTTTGATGAAGTATCGCAAAAAGTTTTTCGACGTCTTCATATTTGGCATAACCCCAGACTTCTGCTCCATAACACATAATTGCTTCTGATGTGGCCTCAAACATCCTGTATTTTGTACTCGAGCTTATATTATTTTTGCAGTAAAGTGACCGCCAGGTGCTGCTAATTGTCGGGTCTCAGCTTTTGTTCTAAGGTGCTTGGTAAATGACATATTTGATGTTAGAGTTATTCCTAGATACTTATACCAAAAGCCAAGAGTTTTATATTTACGAAAGTGTGTGGCGAAGGTGATGTTATAACACTATTATTATTCTCTATTAAAATTTCCTTGGTGAGGTGCTTAATACTATTATGAACAGGAGTTTTTTTTTTATATTTGGCCGTTTTTGCTTCTTTTGTTTTATTAAGCAGTGATTCGTAGCAAAACATAGGAGCATTGTCAGACGTTTCCGAATATCTCAGTAAGATTATGTTTTGCCGCTTGCCCTTTATGGATTAGTTCCTTGTTGTCGTTGATATACATCCATTTACCTCCGATGTTGATGAAATCGTTTTTCACAAATATTTTAATGCTTTTTGTTTACGGGTGTCAGGTTCCCTTTTCAGCTGAAGTGGCACTCATTTTCTCCATTTTCTCTGAGCTTAGGTCCCTATCGACGCATATGTTCGTTCCTGCCAGCTTTCTTCCGTTTTTTACTACATCCGTAGCCATTCCTGCCGTTTCACATTCCGCTACAATGCCTACGGAGTTACTCCTTTCGAATAGAACTTTGGTGTCCCGGACTTTTAAGAAAGGCAGATCCATTTTTTCACGTAGGAGTGACTCAACTTCTTCCTTGGACGCTTTTTCCTTTTACAGTCCTTTAACTATGACATTTTTTGCTTTGCTCTGATCAACTAGCTTGGTTACCTCCCTCCGATCAGTATTTCTGCCACTGCGCAATTGGTTGATTTCTGCTTTAAGCATTTGGTTTTCCTGTTCAAGAACTAAGAGTAATATAATCGATTAAAATTGACTGTATCTCCACATGAAATATTATATCCCAATATAGCATATCGTTTAACAAAAACATCGAAATATCGATTTATCGATATGATATTGACAACCGCATCTGGAAGATGAACGTACAAAACCAAAATAATATCGATCTTCATCCAAAACTCACAGCTTAAAACTCAAAAGTAATTTAATGATAATAAGAAATGTGTCAACCTGACAGCCATGTATCGATAACTAACGTAGCCGAAGAACTATCATCTCTAAAATTTAGTTCTTTAAATTTATTGATAGACACACACACTGACAAGAGACTAAACTACAAAACGGACATGGAAAACTGTGCGCACATAGACAGACACTTACTGACCAAACAATAAGTCAGTATCCAACAATGTATCTAAAGATGGCTGCCACGGAGCAACCGAAATGTATTGGAAAAACAACATATACATCATGTGTGTTTTACTTGACCTCGAGCCTGCAATACTTAAATTCTATTTTAGTTCTTTAAGAGAATTCTGTGGTCTGCTTCAAAGTCAGAGGCGGCCAAATGGAGAGGAATGTTGGTGAACAAGAGAGCTCTCTCCACACTGCAGTCGTCCACATCCATAAGTTCGGCTCGCGTTTGCATTCGGCTCGTGTGAGTCAATCGGGGAAGCTCCTCAATTTGTACCATGGAGCAATAAGTATTTGAGGGAAAATTTGCGCTCTATTTCAATTTTGCTGGTGCTAAACGATAGTGCCCAAAAAAATACTTTATAGTGCCAGAAGGAAATCACTGTGGTTAGAGCGAGACGACCATATTCCCAAATGTATCCAGAGAGCGAACAGCTAACTGATTTCTGACAGAAGCGGTGTCGACTGAGTAAATGTTCTCTCTAATACTTATTGCTCCAAGTTGGTACCATCTCTGTTCAGCCTCTCGGTCTTTGGAAGTCAAAGTCATATTTGACTGATTGAAGCTAGATACCTTATGCACCAACCACTACCAAAAGCTCACCTCAGTTTCCAGTGTCATCGCTAGTCGTCGATAATAAGCGGATACAAGAGTTCAGTGTTATGACACAAACACACACACACCCCCGCTTTCGCCCATACCTGTCCCCATCGTCCTGCCTCCGGCCATTCCCGCAAACCCATTGAAATTGAAAGTTTAGCAACAATGGCAGAGCGAAAGACGAATCAAGGGGCGAGACTGTGACAACGCCTACGCATTTCCTTAGACATTCTGATGCTATTAATCCATCAATGAAATATGTTTTGTGTGTTGCCTTTTGCTGCGTTTGTGAGAGGCTGGGTGGAGTTTGGTGGCCATCAAATCAATTGAAAGAAAAAGAGAGTGCCATTGCTTGTAACTCTTATTACCACCAAAAATAAATGACAAGTTGATAACGGAAAGTTTTTGAAGTACAGTTGTGTTGGGCTGATTTTTTTCTTCTTTTTAGTGAGGTTATGTGACACACATGTGAGAGTGAGCAACAGGCAAATGTATGCGAGTTGATTATCCCGGCTTTTGCTTTTCGTCTTTTTCCCCATTTTATGCGGCCTTTACTTAGTTTACTTAGGGCAGAGGATAAAGTGAAAACCACTTCCATCGCTGAAAGCGAGACGAGGCGAATGGAAACTGTTGCCAAGCTGACAAGTTGGCTAATCTTTGTGACATGAAAGTTTGTCAACGCATGACGACCGACTGAGCACTGACTGACAGATTTCGCCCTCCTCTCCCCCTCCCTCATCGGCCATGGGTTTCGTTTTGAATGATGGTCGAAATTGCTTGTGACTCTGCCGAGCCAGTTGTATTTTTGGCATCGAAAGCGGCCGCAGAAACGCACAAGAACACAAACAAACAAGTGAAGGAAACGTTTTTTTTTATTCCTGATGCGCTTTTCATACACTGAGTTCAGTTTTTGCGTTCATGGTTCATCTGGGTTTTCCTCCCCGTCTTTTTTTTTTCTTCTCCACTGCTGCCTGGCAATAGGCGGAAGCCCCTCTTAATAGATTTTGGTTGCCGTTTGGCTTTTGACTGATAAGTTGTTGCTGTTGTTGGTGGTGCTCTTGTCCCAGTTGTTGTGTTCATGTCGCAGCATTTTCCGTTGGGTTTTCAAGCCTTTAGCGAATGTGTGTCGATATGATTGAAGCCAGTGAAGGGCTTTAAGGCTATGCTGAAAATTGATAAAATGGAAATTACTTTTCTAAGGAAAACAATTTTGAGAGAAAAAGAAATAAACTAACCGCAGTTATGATGCAAAACCGGGAACAAAAATTTTGTTTAAATAAAGCGCCTAACTTTATGTATCGATAATTATCGACAAAGTATCGAACAAACTGAACGAATGAGCTAGGACATGGGCTCGGCATTGCTTGAGCGAAAGATAGAGCGGCTCTGTCCAGCGACTTCACTTCTCGATCAGAGCTCAAAGCATGGAGCAATTAGAATTAGAGAGAACGTTTGCGTGTAATGCGGTGAAACGAAGTGCAAAAGAAGGAGAAGAGAGGAGAGACAAAAAAGAAGAGAGAGGAAGAAAAAGAAGGAAGAAAAAAAAAGGGAGAAGAAGGAAACATCTTAATTTCGGTACGGAAGATTTTAGTAGGGAAAATTTGATTTCAGCGTCACGCGTCGCTGAGTGTTTTAGCAGAAATGATAAGAAGAAGAAGAAAGTGACGAAGAAAGAAAAGGAAAACAAAAGTGACGAGTGACTAAACAGTGACTTGACAGTGACTTAAGTGAATTAACAATGAATTGACAGTGACTTAACAGTGACTTAACAGTAACAAAAGGAAAAAATAAAAAGTGAGAAGTATAAATAAGGAAAAAAGAAGACAAAAAAAGTACACAGTGACTAAGTAAAGGAACAATGAATACAGTACAAGACTAAGTACTGAAGGAAAGACAGTAAAGACAGTATAACATGGAAGTGACTAACAGTACTAGTACACAGTGCTTAAGTGACAAACAGTGACTTACAGTGACTAAACAGTGACTTAACAATGACTACAGTGACTAAGTGACAGTACTTGACAGTGACTTACAGTACCAAAAGTGACTTACAGTGACTTGACAGGATTAAGGACAGGAAAGAAAGATAGTGATAGTATAAAAAAGTGACAAGTACAAGATAAATAAATACAAGTGAAGGAAAAGGAAGTATAGTGAAATAGGAAAGGACATAAAAGTGAAGTGACAAGGAGTGAGTGAAGTAAAAAACAGTGACTGAAAGTGACTTAACAATGAATTGACAGTGACTTAACAGTGACTTTACAGTACTTGCAAGTACAACAGTATACAGTACTAACAGTGACTTGAAGTGACAAGTGACTAAGTGTTACAGTGACTTAACAGTACTTGAAAGTACTTGAGTGATTACAGTACTCAACAGTGACTTGACAGTGACTTAACAGTGACTTGAAAATGAATAACTGACAGGACTAAACAGTGACTAACTTGCAGTGACTTGACAGTACTCAAAAGTGACTTGACAGTGACAAAGTGACTTAACAATGAATTGACAGTGACTTAACAGTAACTTGGCAGAGTAACTTGACAGTGACTTGACAGTTACTCAAAAGTGACTTGACAGTGACTTAACAGTGACTTGACAGTGACTAAACAGTGACTTACAGTGACTTTACAGTGACTTAACAGGTGACCAGTGAACTAAGTTACTCAAAAGTGACTTGACAGTGACTTGACAGTAACTAAACAGTGACTTGACAGTGACTTAACAGTCTCTTGACAGTGTCTTGATAGTGACTAAACAGTGACTTCACAGTGACCTTAAACAGCTCTTAAATTTAACAACATATTTCACTTCAAAGCCTCGTGAGTGTTGACAACACTCACACCTATTTTTTCATGGTAGTATCTGGCTTGGAGTGCGTCTCGCATCCAATCTTGTAGTTCAGAGTGCTTTATTGCATCTGTCATGAAGCAAATCGTATAAGAGATCAAATTTGCGCTGCCTCTCAATTTTGAGTGGCGTTCATTAGCGAGATACTTAAAGTGCCCATAGGAAATAACAGTGGTTAGAGCGAAACGGACTTATTCCCCAATGTATCCAAAGAGCGTTAGTGAGAACAAGCAGAAGCAATGCAACCGACTGCAACCGTGCAGTCTAGATATCACAGTCCAGCGATGATCTCTGGTTCCCCTAGGGGAGCGAAGACATTTCGCTATTTACACATATACGAACCGAACGCCTGCCGAAGCTGAGACCAAAAGAGCAGCAAACAGTCGTTCGCCAGAGTTCGAAGCGATCAGGTGGCCAACGCTTTTATAGTCTGTGCATCTAATCTTCCTCCTAGTTTCGAAATTCTCGCTGGGAACGCGCCTCTTGTCTTATCTTGTGGTTTAGAGCAGCGGTGGGCAGCCTCATAGCCCTTCTTACCCGCGCAACCCGGCCCGTTATTTACCTAATTCCACGACGCAATAGGTATTACAACAAACACACGCTGCATCGCTTTAATCGAATGCAAATTACAAAAACAAAAATGTTGTTGTACCCTTTCCGTTATTTCTGCTGCCCACCGCTGGTTTAGAGTGCTCATAATCGTCCTTCTCGCCAAAAGTGCGCAACACACTCCATCAGGAATCTCAAAAGGCAAAACACATCTGTATACTCATCGCATCGTTGGCAAAGACCACAAATCTTCTCATCCTAGAAGCTAGCTTTCCATATTTTACAAGATTTTGGTGCAGATTTAGCAGAGGTTTTGGCATTTTTATAAAATTTCAGCTTGTTTTTTTTCGTGTCAAGAACATTCACGTCTTAAAAGAACAGCACAACTCGTGACAGGGCAAACCCTATTAAAACAGTAAATAAAAATAACAATAAAATTTAGGAGAGGTATTTGTACACTTTGATCAAATTTCAGCTTGTTTTTTGTCTTAAGAGAACAGAACAACTTATTTAGTGTGTCTTCGTGATACAGCAAAACATATTTAGACACTAAATTGTGTATTTAGCAGAGGTATTTGTGCATTTTGGTCAAATTTCAGCTTGTTTTGTTTGGTGTCACGAGCATGCACGTCTTAAAAGGACATCACAACTGTTTTGGTGCTTGCTTGTGACAGAGCAAACCTTATTAAAAGAGATTCAGCTGAGGTTTTAGGCAGTTTGATGAAATTTCAGCTTGTTTTTATTTTGTCACGAACATGCACGTCTTAAAAAGACAGCACAACTGATTTCGTGCTTGGTCGTGGCTCAGCAAGCCATACTAAAACAGAAAATAACAGATTAAGCAGAGTTATTTGTGCATTTCGGTCGAATTTCAGCTTGTTTTTGTCGTGTCACGAACATGCACGTCTTAAAAGAACAGCACAATTGACTTCGTGTTGCTCGTCTCACTGCAAACCATACTAGAACGGGCAATAGCACAAGAAAAACACGACACTTTGAAAAAGAAGCAGCCTTTAGTTAAAGTTATGAACTAATCACCACACCCTACCACTACGCCACACCCACCTCTATGAAAATTAACTAGTTCTTGCCCTCTAAGTGGCAACACTGCAAGTGAAATTTATCAAATATCAAACACATTAACCACACAAATCCGCCCAAAGAAAAAAAGGGAAATATTTGTTAAAATATATATGTGGGCTCATCTCGTGCTCAATTTGTTACTGCCAACGACACATTTATCGCATAAATATTATTAATAACCTGCCATCACCCCACCATAAATGGCAATCGCCAACTGAAGGGCTGGAACAACAGCAACGGCAGCGAAATCAAAGATGTGGCTAATAAGCCATATCAATATGTATTATTCATGTGTGAATGACATCAACATGACATTTTCGTGGGAAGGCGCCTCTAATCGTGTCATGTACGTACAAGTATGTTGGAGAGGCCAACATGGAAAGCGATTAAGATAACCAATTTCCAGTATTTGGCTCTAATGGAGCAGCGTAAGCGTCTCAAATGACACGACAGGCTCCTCCATCTCCACCTCCACCACCCACTCCACGTTCTCCTTCCCGTATCAATATCGAAGCGATAAGGAAAACGAAAATGCCATAAAAAGTAGCTAACGAAAAAGAAAATCATTAATTTATTTAAATGAGTTCTACGTGTAATGACGACAGGCGGCGGCTGCTGCTGCTGCTGCTTATGCTGCTGGTGCGGGTGTCAGGTGGGCGTGGCTGCCTAATTACCCCAAAGGATCTGGCCAAATTATTTTTCTAGCATTTTGCTTTAATTAAATTTCGCTTTGGCATTTTTTGATTGTTTGTTTTGCTCAACATTGTCGACTTGCAACAGTTTTTGCACGCACGACTGGCCATCTTCTACTTGTCTCCTCCTTTTCGGTTGCAGTCCATGGAGCACGACGGTAGCACGTGCTTAAAATTGCATTCATTCCGTTGTCGAAAAGTGCCACAGGGTTCCCCAGGATGGTGTTAGATGGGGGGGGGGTGGTGAGGGTATTCAAAGTTTTTCTTATGTCTAGAGCATCGAATGTGTCTCGGCATGTGTGTAGCAAGCAGCTAGAGATGAGACCCACTATGGACAGTCTGAGACTGATTTGCATTACTTGGTACTTCTCTATCGTGTCACGCTCGCATCTCTACTGTTTAATCCAACTTTGCAGTTATTCAACTGTGGAGCAAACGAGTTTATTCGTTTCACTGATTCATTCATTCATTCACGGCTCTGCACGCCGTCGCGTCGCTACAATTTCTTTTCAGTTGCTGCTGGTGCATATTTCCTGTTGTTTGCCACTGCAACTGAAATATTTATACGCCCAACGCGAACGAGCGCCCCTAAGGGCGGCAGCATTACTTATGAGTAATTAATTATACTTGCAGTGCGCCGTTTTTATTTTCTCGCTTTTTTTTTTTTTTAAATTGAGTTGCAGCAGCTCTGCAGCTGCAGTAGATTTTTCCAACACCGCCCACCCCATTTTGCCCTCGCAGACCTTGAGTTACTTTACCCGAGGACTCGACGGTTCGCCCTGCGCTTCTGTGACTTATGGTACACAGTTCGTGGGCGACGTTTTGCGTGTTTGTTGTTTGTGACGGCCATTCGCTTGGATAATATGGAAATTGGGCAACGTCGCATTGCCCATAAAACATGAAAATGTGGCAACGCTGCTATAGATCAAGGCCTGGCAGCAAACAGACACACTTGAAATGATTAAAAATAAGGAAGGGTGGGAAAAAATTTGTGGAGAGAAATATTCTAAGAGATTTTTTTACCCATTACCCAATACCCAATACCAAGTCACTGTTTAGTCACTATCAAGACACTGTCAAGTGACTGTTAAGTCACTGTCAAGTCACTGTTTAGTCGCTGTCAAGTCACTGTTAAGTCACTGTCAAGTCACTTTTGAGTAACTGTCAAGTCACTGTCAAGTTACTCTGCCAAGTTACTGTTAAGTCACAGTTAAGTCACTGTCAATTCATTGTTAATTCACTTTCAAGTCACTGTTAAGTCACTGTCAAGTCACTTTTGAGTAACTGTCAAGTCACTGTCAAGTTACTCTGCCAAGTTACTGTTAAGTCACTGTTAAGTCACTGTTTAGTCACTGTTTTAATTCACTGTCCAAAAAAAAAAATACCCAAAATCCATAAAAAAAAAAAACTTTATTAACATTATTTTTAAAAAGAATTTCTTCATGATTTTGGAACAATACGACATTGATTTTAAATCGTCTGTCGGTAAAGAGAGATAAAAATTAAATTAAATTTAAGCAAATTCTGTAATTATTAGTTTCCTATATGACAAAGCGCTTGTGACGTAGTTAACTAATTTTTCCCAGCCTTCATCGTCTTCCCCATTTAGTCTTGCAATAATTTCATTTTGCGTGAGTGAGGGTTTCCCAAAGAATCTAGAACGTATGATTTTGAGGATTGGGCATCTGCCTATAAAATGTTCTAAGTCCTCGCATTCTTTCATGTTGCACAAGGTACATTCATCTGGCTCGTTTCGCAAATGTTTGTTTAATATTATGAGATCACATCTTGCTTTAAAAATCCACATTATCTTGTCCCATTTATGCGATTGAATAAAGTAGCTCGGTCCTATGCCATGGTCTAAATATCTATAGAACCTATGCGCGCTACTCATAGCTCTGCTCCACATAGTTTGGTGTTCGTGACTTTCTATCCGCTTCTTGAGCACTTCTGTTTTGTTCTGCCACTCCATTCTTGTCAGCGGTAAGTTCCAGTCCATGTTGAAATTGATACTTAAATCATTTAAACATTTAACCCATTCTATCCTTTTCCTTAGCAGTATTTTTGAGAATTGGTTTGGTAACCTGTTTGATTCGTATTCAAAAATAGTTCTTTGCATATATCGGAGGTGCAGATCGAGAGTAAAAATGTGGGCAGGAGTAATTCCGGTTTCTAGTTGAATGCAATAATTCGGAGTGCAGTCGGCGAGCCTAAACATTTTCTTGATGAAAAAATTTTGCAACCTGTCAACTTCTTCGAAGTTGGCCGATCCCCATATTTCCCATTTTGAACCGATCTGCTGACGGCCTGGTACAGCTTCCATTTAGCTCCTAATCCAACATCTTTGTTCCGGAAGAAGTTTCCCCAAGTGGCGTTAATGCTAGCTTTGGCTGAGTTGGTTCTGTCCTGATTGTGCTTTTTAAAGGATAGTTTTGGCGTAAGAATAATTCCCAGGTATTTAAATTCGTTTACTACCTTTATAGCTTCACCCCTATATTTCAGTTGCTCACATCTTGCTAAGGGGCAACCCCTTCTGAAAACCATGATGGCAGACTTGCTGAGGTTGACAATCATGTTCCATTTGTCACAGTACACTTCCAGTTTGTTGATCATTTGCTGCAGGACTTTTGGATCATCTGCCAGTAAAACTATGTCATCAGCATAGAGCAGCACCCTAAGGTTTATATTCTCTAGTTGCATGCCACCACTAAGTTCCTCGTGTAGATCGTTCAAAAATAAGGCGAAAAGTAGAGGTGATAGCAGACATCCCTGTCTGACTCCTGCCTTGGTGGTGAACTCCTCAGACATTGCTTCTCCATTCCACACAATCGTTTTTGTATCCGTTAATACCGCTTGCAAAAATTTTGTCATCTTTGTGGATACCCCCATCGTTTTTAGTTTATATGCCAATAAATTTCTTGGTACATTGTCAAATGCAGCTTTGAAGTCTACGAAGAACGCATATGTTTTCCTCTTTTCCTCAAACTTTAGTTGCACAGCTGCTGTCAGATTGTAGATGTTATCCACTGTTGAATATTTCGCTCTAAAACCTGCCTGGAACTCGTTCATCTTATCCATTGCATCCACCCAATCTGTCAGCCGCTGATTCAGAACTCCCATCATTATCTTCGCACACGCGTTCATAAAAGATATGCCTCGATAGTTCTCCGGCAAACTTGCATTTCCTTTTTAAAAATTGGGAATAGGATGCTAGTTTGGAATTCCTCACGGCCAGTACCTTCATTATAGATTTTTGTAAAGCACCCAGCTAGTTCTCGCAGAAAATCTGTGCCGGCATGCCGAAAATGTTCGTAAACAATTCCATCTATTCCGGGCGCTTTTTTCGGTTTCGTTTTTCCAAGCATCGCCACTATTTCTGCTACTGTTATTGGGGTATCTAGATCTTGCACTACAACTAGAGGCGCCGCGTACAGTACATCAGAAGCAAATTGTACTGGATTCAAGAGGATTTCAAAATATGTGCTAAATTCAGATGGCTCAATGTCCCTTCCATTACAAGAAGCTGTAGATTGACCTCGCAGTTCCTTCACAAGATTCCACCAGTCTTTGGAGTCGCTAACGTCACTTATTTTTCGCTCAAGTTCCCCATAATATCTTGATTTGGCCACCGCACATATCTGTTTATAGTTTTTGTTTGCTTGAACATATGTTTCTCTATTTCGCTCCGAACGACTTTCGAGGTGTTCGCGTAGTGCTTCGAATGATGCCCTCCTGGCCTTGTTGCATTTCCAGTCGTACCAAATATTCTTCTTTTGCAGTGGCTTTCTAGAAATTTTTGTAGTTACAGATATTTTTATTGTGTCCAGCAGGTGGCTTAAGGATAGCTCCTGGTTATCGTTTTTGGCTCTGCTTAGATTCTGAGTTATCCGGTCGGCATATTCATTTCTGTCGGCGTCTATCCAGGCTAGTTTTGGTCTTACATTTTGAGCATTTTCTTGGTTTTTAGTTGTTTGGAGTTTAAGCTCTAACAAAATTGGCAAGTGATCCCATTACCCATTACCTACTACCCATTACCCATTACCCATTACCCATTACCCATTACCCATTACCCATTACCCATTACCCATTACCCATTACCCATTCCCATTACAAAAAAAAAAAACAATATTATTCTTCTATTCATTCCATTCTATTCATTTATAAAATTTTCCTTCTCTTTCGTTGCAGGTAATCCCATCTCTTGACTTAACCATATGCGGTCAATCGCATTTCCATATGTTTTGTACCACACAAAAGCGAGCGAGGTTAGTGCAACAACAACATTTCCATGCAACATTTGCTGCCACAGCATGTTGAACTCTTCCGCCGCTGTCTTTTCTATAAATAGACTTATGATGGTTGATGATCGCATGATATATGACCAAGTCGCTAGGAAAAACTAAACAGATGACGCACCCAATTTCTTTTCATGCCAGCACCAGGCATGCAAATGCCAACGACGAGAGCCAATTAAAATTCCAGAAAGACTCTTTGTTGTACCGGAGCGATCACACGACTCTGCATCCTCCGTTGTAATAATTTATACATACAAAAAGATACTTTCTTTTCTGTTGCTTTATTTCCTACTTAAAGTTTGATTGTTTGTGCTATTTTTGGGGTTTTACTCTTCGGGTGCAGCGGCACTTCAATTCAATCCACTCGACTCGACTCGACTCCACACTTGATGGTGGGTCAAATGAAGTGAACGGGTGCCGCCGTTACCGCCGGGTGGCCCAGTCGAGTAGCCCCCAGCAATTGTGCTCGTAATTGTTTATCTAAATTGACTGCAGACTTCAGTTGAAGATATACGAGAAGTATGCACATTTACACTAACACTTCTATGTAAATGTAACCATGTGTCCATGTGGTTGTGGTTGGTTTTTTTACAGTGAGCGAGCAAAAGTATACGCTTCGATACACTGACACTGAGTGAGAGAGATGTTAGAGTTCCATTTTTACTTGGGGTTTCTAAATCCCAAAAATTTTGCGAAAAAGAATGATAGAGATTGTAAAAGTTAAACACGGACTTTCGGACTTCTTGACGTTTTGTATTCAGCTGTATTTTTCAGTTGCGCCAAACTGTTAGAAAGCACAAAACGTTACAATTTTATACAATTTTTTAAATTTCCTCTCTCCTTCTTGCTTCTCAAATGCTGAGTGTTAATAGCTTGACACTTAAACCGAAATTCGTATTTAATATGTATTTTTATTTTGGTACAAAAAACTTTGGCAGACACTGTTTTCGGTTTGTAGCAAACTATGAACTATTGACATGCAATACGGCACCGAAGAACAGGAAAAACAACAACAGAAACTCGCTTAGCAGGTGGGGTGGCAACCCTGTTTTGCTGTCTGCTACGCTATGATACAGAAACAGTAACAGAAGCCGATGCCATGGAGCCATGGAGTTTTGTTATGATTATAGTAATTGACCCAATTTTATGAACATTTTCATTTCTTTATCGTTGGCCAAAGTTGTTTTTCTTACTTTTTCACCTCTTTGTTTTGTTTTCGTTTTAATTTCGGTGTGCCGGAAAAGTGGCAAAAGAAAAGCTCATTAAACTAAACACTAAAAAAGACGGACAAAATAAAAGACAAAAAAAAAAGAAGGGAACTAAGGGAGCCCACAGTCCATTCCAATTCCATTTCTTGGTTCTCTGTCAACTTTTTTTTTCCAATACCCTGGAAACTAAGATACAAAAAGTATAATGAGATCTAAGATACAACTTTCCCCTTAAGATGCCAAACA
Organism: Lordiphosa stackelbergi; assembly: GCA_018904235.1. Classification (NCBI taxonomy): domain Eukaryota; kingdom Metazoa; phylum Arthropoda; class Insecta; order Diptera; family Drosophilidae; genus Lordiphosa; species Lordiphosa stackelbergi. The sequence continues at coordinate 60,188 of JAEIFU010001070.1, read as the reverse complement.
AACATTAATATTTTCTACAAATTTTCATTTGATTAGCAATCCGCATTAGTTAATGATCCAGCAAGACTGCTAAAGGTCAGATTAACAATAGAAGAGTTATAAGCAAAACAAAATTCAATGCCACAGCGCTACCAGCCAAGGCATACTAAACAAGGTAGGCTCACTCGCTCTCTCAGAACTCCGTATATTTGTGTCAAAGAGAGCAAGAGCGAGAGAGTAATATATTTCAATACAAAACCTACTAAGGTACTAAGTAAATCATAAATTAATCAAGTTGTCAAAGGAGAGAGGGAGTGAGTGAGCCTACCTTGTTTAGTATACCTTGCTACCAGCAGCCTTTACAATAGCCAGAACAACATCCGTATAAGTTGAATGTCTTGAATCTAATTTGGCACGACTCTGTCGCATAGATCTGGCTGAATTTTAAAGTTGGTCCAAACTCTGTTGTCCTTGGTTAATTGCATAGACTTGGGATTCCAGAAAGTAAAAATGTTAGTTGAAAAGGTTGCAGACTCAAGAGAGCGCCAGAGTTTAGCATAAACGGAGACCGAGTCAGTGTGAGAGAGAACGAGAGAGCGCATATACAGGGTTGTCCATATTCGACGGACCCATCTGGCAACGCCATAACTTTTGACAGAGATGTCAGATCGCTTAATGACATACCGCGTTTGAAGCGTCAGTCCAAGCAGATTTTTACCATGGAACAATACACGCCACGCGAGCGCTCTGAAATAGTTGAAATTTACATTCAACAGAACAAGTCAATTGTGAAAACTCAACGTGCTTTTAAAAAATTTCACATTTTCACATTTCACATTGAATGGGACCGTAAATAAGCAAAATTGCCGTATTTACGCCACTGAAAATCCTCAGGAGATTCAAGAAGTGCCTCTTCATGACGAAAAAGTCACAGTTTGGTGCGGCGTTAGTGCGAAAACGGTCATTGGGCCGTTTTTCTTCCAAAATGAAAATGGCCATGCTGTTACCATCAACCAGGAGCGTTATCGCGACATGATGACCAATTTTGTGATGCCAATTATTCGTCGAAAGCGTATGAGGCAGTTCTGGTTTCAACAAGACGGCGCTCCACCGCACACAAGTCGCATAACAATCGATTTTCTGAAGAAATTGTTTCCGGGCCGTTTGATGTCGAAAAGTGGTGATTTGGACTGGCCACCGCGTTCGCCCGATTTGACGCCGCCTGACTTCTTCTTGTGGGGATATTTGAAGTCAAAGGTTTACGTTAACAAGCCAAGGACCGTAGAAGAGCTCAAGGACAACATTCGTGAAGAAATAGCCGCTATTCCGGCCGAAATGTTGGCGAAATCGATGGAAAATGCTGCAAAAAGGGCACAATACGCCATCAACGCCAGAGGCGGCCATTTGAGAGATATCATATTCAAAAATTGATGTAAACAAATCTACTTGGAACAAATTAAATGATTAAGATTGCCAACCGCCAAATTTTTATTTTTTTCTTTGATTTTTAAAAAAAAAAAAATGGGTCCGTCGAATATGGGCAACCCTGTAGTTTTTCGAGTACATTCATATTGTTAGCCTGTAAGCGTACACACCGATGCGATGAATTTTGCGACAAGATTCGAGAAAGACCTGTGAGGAGAGAAAACAAAAAATGTGATTCTCTCCTCTCACAAGCAAATAGAGGTTGTTTCGGTACCTCTTTTGAAGCCGCCTTTTTTTTGCACAGGCAAATGGCACTCACTCTTTTATTGCATGCGTTTCTTCTATTTCATTTGGGCAATAAGAAATTTTTACAAATTTGATTTTGTGTAACCCTTTAATGACACCCCAAGGAATATCAGTCAGAGAATAGAACTTGTTCGAATTGCACTTGACAGACAAACTTTGCCCAGGTACAGGATATCTTACAGTCAGGCCACAACCGCTTTCTCTCCTGTGTTTTTTTTACGGCACTTTTGCCTATGGATTTTCATTTGCATTTTCGCTCTTTTGTTGTTGCGTTTCTTCGCTTTTATGGTCGTTTGGTGCGAGTGAAATGCAAAGTAAACAACAATTTGTAATTTCCGTTGTTTTCCAGCCACCAAAGACACGAGGAGAGATCGGAACGGCGGGCCATGGTGGTGGGCGTGTTGGGGCAAAAAACTTTTCTACGCTTTGTTACGTGCAATTTTCTGCTTCAACTGGGTGAAATAAATCTCTTCCCTGCCCAAAAAAACCCAAGCAGCTCAAGTTCGAGCCAGAGCCAAAGTCATTTGCCATGCATTTTTGTGCCATATGACAAACATGTCCGCCTTTTATCCGCCCCGCTGCAGTCGCTCACCTAAAAGCAAAGCCAGAGGTCAATGATAAGCATAGGCAAAGTTGGGTTTGCATTTTACTTTTCAGTCCCAGTTCCCACATCGGATTCTGTGGAGTTTAAAATGCATTGGTTTTTTCTTTTTATTTTTTGATTTTTGGGTGCGCCTTTTGGTGCTCAAATTGCACTCAGCTTAGTGTGTGTGTATGTGTTCGCTTTGAGCAATTTTTTGGTCAGACAATCAATGCGCCTTTTTGGAAAATCATTAATCCCTGTGACAGCTGTGGAAAATGCGACTGGTATTAACTCTAGTTCAAGAAATAGAGAAGTTTTATGGAAGAGTATTTCTTTCTGAGTGGAACCTGGCACACTTGTAAGTTTATAAACTGGTCACACTTAAAGTAGGCTAAAAATTCAAGGCAGGCCGTTGTTTTCAAATTTGGTCACACTAAATTAACATTTTATTGGCCAAAAACTTTGTTTTCCTGACATCTGCACTAAATGCATTTGGGCTTAGCAAACAAACAAACCCTAACAGCAAATCCAATAAGCAAAGTAACAAAGCACTAAGGTCCAGGTGACCTGATAACCTGACGAAGTAACCAACTGAGACACAAATTGGTAACAATGCGAAAGGCCGCTGAGAGAGCCGAGGCCACGTCCTGGCCTGGCCTACTGGTTTCAATTCAATTGAGTGAGGTTGAAAGCAGAACCACAAGTTTTCTTTTTGTCACGCGCGTCGCCGTCGCCGCCGTAAATCGCTGCCGCTCACGGGCCCTGGCACGTACCAATGCACAGAACGTACATCCCGTGCACGGCAATCCCAAAACTCGTTAAAAGCAAATTCTTGTGGGCTCTTTTGTGCCGCCACAGCTGCTGACTCCAGAACTCGTCTCATAATTGAATAATTTCAAAAAGCACAATGATTTTCAATTGGCCCTTGCATATTTTCCGGCGAGCAGTCAAGTCTGTCCGTCAGTCAGTCATCAAGTGTCGCATATTGCAATTGGCAGGCAAATCTTTGACAGACACGAATTCAGTATTGGGTAAAAAGTGAGTGGAGAGAGTGGAGAGAAATCAGAATTTACCACAAATTGCAAATTTAGATAAGTGAAGACGTTTGTAGAGTTGATCGAAAAGATACTTCATTAGCCTTAAACCTCACATTGGAGACTAGTGGAGACTTTGTAGAGTTAAAAAAATTTATTTTTAGGGCTTGTGGTGGCCCTACTTAACTTAAAAATCTAAGAAAACTGCCGCCAAACCCCAAGTTTTAGACCAGTGGAGACTTTGTAGAATTGCATAAAAATATATTATATGATTGTGTTGGCCCTACTATACAAAAACATAAAGCCTCAGCTGATATAACATAAAACCTTAGCCTTGGATTTAGTGGAGACTTTGTAGAGTTGAAGGAAATTGATTTTTAAAGCTTTTGGGTACCCTACTCCACCTTAAAACCTAATAAAACTGCTATTTACTCGCCAAAACTCAAATTGTAGACTAGTGGAGACTTTGTAAAATGGCATACAAATTTATTATTACGATTATGTTGGCCCTACTATACTGGAAAACATAAAACCTAAGTGATAGACATAAACCTTAGGGAACAGGGAGGGTGGAGTGAAGGAAAGAAAAGCTTGGGTTCCCTACTCAAAATAAAACCCAAAAACGCTAAAGCCCAACGAGAAATAAAAAGTATAAAGATTTGCCTACCAAAAACAAAAACCTAAGCTAATATGACATAAAACCATAGCCTGGGAACTAGTGGAGACTTTGTAGACTTCAAGGAAATTCATTGATGACCCTACTCAATTTAAAACCTAATAAAACTGCTATTTATTCGCCAAACCCCTAATTGCAGACTAGTGGAGACTTTGTAGAATTCTAAAACATAAAACCCTAGCCTGGGATCCAGTTTTTGCAAATACCTAGGTTCATACCCAGATATATATTTTGGCAGTTGTTAAGGCATTTCACCTTGTTAATCATTTAGTATTAATTGACACAGCTGGTTGTAGCCAGCAGAAGTATTGTGAATACACTTGAAATTTGTTACTCTTAAGTCTATGCTTATCTGAAGTTCTCTTATGCCCTTAGTTGCTCTCTCGTTGATCGATGTATTTATCTTTTCAATCATGCATGCATGCAGATGAGCGAGTTAGCCTATAAGCAATAAATTTCGCGAATTAAAGGGCACTCCAAAATTTGTATTGCTTGTGAAAAGACGTGTTATTTCTTTGCGCTCCTGTGTCCGGTCAACCCTTTGAACTCTTTTGGAACTGAGTTGCTTGTGCCCTTTTGCTGTGGCACATAAGAAGTTGAGGTTATCAATTACCCCAACATTTTTGGCGCCCCCGGGTGGACGATTTTCAACATGTGAAGATCTTTGCACAACATGGCTCAAAAAATTCAGTATATTTTATAAAGAATTAATCAAAAATCCAAAATCAGATATTCGGATGTTTGATGGCCTCGAGAAGGCTTTAAAAGATCAAATTTCCCCTTAATTTGTCTTTGAGCTGCCTAGGCACGTCATAGTAGGCAGACAACAATTTTGACAAAATTGTTCAAAAAAATTATTATAAAATGTCATACATTTGTGAAGCTACTCAAACGGACGTCGCGAAATTGATAATTATTGCTGATTATGGACAATATACAAGAAGAACGTACGACTGTCCCAGTTTATTTGGTTGGATCTATGCAAGCGTTCATAGATTTGAATACACTACCATCAACAGGAGAGGTTCTTGCGGTGCTGTTTTATAATTTGAGGTATTAAACATTAGCTTAAATTGGCTGAAAATTGCAGTGCTTTTTTTCTTTTAATTTAAGGTGTAATAAATAATCATTAAGCGTAAGTTTGAACGAAACTGTGAATCAAATCTGCGAATCATGGCAAAAAGCTGAGGTTCAGGCTATGCCGAAAAGTAGCATTTGTAGGAAACTGAAGACACTGTATGCAAGGTGGGATGCTCTTCATAAGAACAAATGCAATAATAGTGATATCTATCGAGGAGAGAGAGAGAAGGAATTCGTTGCATCGCTGGTGGAAGTATTTGACGTTTTTTCCTAGCTTAAAGTGCAATATACAGATATCGATTCGATTTTGAGTGAGTTTTTTATTTAATTAATTTTATTTTAATATTCCTACTTCCATATCAACAGAGAAATCATTTTCCGAAGTGATAACGAAGAGCTGTGTGAAATTTTTCAAGCGGTTTGAAATTTCAACGGAGTTTTTAAAATGTGACCCAGAATCATGGCCGACCAACCCTGAATATTTAGCAGCTCAGTCCATGCTGAAGTATTTAAAGGTTGTCAATGATGTAGCAGAAAGAAGTGTCAAGCTAGTGGAAGACTTTGATGGAATTATTTGCAAGACAGGCCAATCGCATCTCCTACATTGCGTTGAAGAGCATCGGGAATTATTTCCAAATTGCTTAAAAAAAACTATTTCAAAAAGGTTGAATTAGTTTGTTTTATATATAATAAAATTATAAAATAAAAAAAGAGGGTGTTGAACCAACACTGTTGATGTTATGTTTTTTTACAGGCCATTTTTTAGATTGTGTATCAATTGGAATTATCCTCAGTACTACGGGATTTTATATCCCAAACATTGGGATGTTTTTGAAAGTTTTAAGGTACTTAAGACATTAAAGAAGTAACAAGTAAGAAAGACGTTTTTCCCAAATATACAAAAATTTAAAATGAACTTGATCTGCAAGTATAAGAAGCATATGTCCCATACAAGTTAAGCCTCTATCTCTTATCATCTCTTCGCTCGGAAATTATTCCTTCTGCACAAACTTAATATACTCTGTGTACCTTTGGTACCGAGTATACTTAATAACAAGGTAAAAACCAATCCATTTTGCATTCGGGGCTCCTTTACAGATTTTATTCTAGTATTCTTACTTTACATGTTGTATGTAGGCTGACTCATCCCAGCTGAGTTCGCCTTGTTACTTAAGAGATTAGCAAATTATGCCTGCGATCCGTTTTGCTTTTATATTAATTTAAATACAGAATTCACTTTTTTATAACTCTATTTTAATTTTTCTCAAGATGTTTTAAGTGACCAGCGGTCACTTGGTTAAGCTGCACCAAGTGACCGCTTATATACTATATAGCAGCACAGCAAGAACCTCTCCTGTTGATGGTAGTGTATTCAAATCTATGAACGCTTGCATAGATCCAACCAAATAAACTGGGACAGTCGTACGTTCTTCTTGTATATTGTCCATAATCAGCAATCATCATCAATTTCGCGACGTCCGTTTGAGTAGCTTCACAAATGTATGACATTTTATAATAATTTTTTTGAACAATTTTGTCAAAATTGTTGTCTGCCTACTATGACGTGCCTAGGCAGCTCAAAGACAAATTAAGGGGAAATTTGATCTTTTAAAGCCTTCTCGAGGCCATCAAACATCCGAATATCTGATTTTGGATTTTTGATAAATTCTTTATAAAATATACTGAATTTTTTGAGCCATGTTGTGCAAAGAACTATAAAAAATTTAACTTTTCATATAAGGCAGGTACGGTCCATAACATCACCTCTTCATCACTAATAATAAAAAAATAATAAACACTTGTCGCTACCATATAAATTTTTTCAACACAACACCAAATTTTACATTAATCTAAAAAATTTTACTAAATTTTAAAAAATATTTACCCCAAATAAACAAAACTATTTACCTCCGCGTTCCACACCAAAAAAAAACATATAGAAATAGACTAAATATTCAAAAATTTAAAACTCTTGATATATAAAAAGATATATGATATACATTAAATATTATAATATCTATTTTTAAACATTAAATATCAAAATTTCCATCCAATCCTCAATATACTCTAATTTTTATTAATTAATAATTATATTTATATTTTTATAATTTAAATTAATAACACATTAATTAATTAAAACTTATACATATTTTTTACCTAATATAAAAAAAAAACCTACCAATTTCTAATGATATTCATTTTTATTTTATTTTCTTCTCTTCCTCTATATTTAAATTATAACTAAACAATAACAAAACAAATAATAAAATTTAAAAATTAAAAATTTATTTTTTTCTTCCCTCAACCAAAAAAAACAAAAATAATATTTTTTTTACCCCCAATCCAAAAATTTTAAAAATAAATTTTGTAGAGGAAAAAAAAATTTTTTTAAAAACTTTGATTGCAATGAGGATAATAAAACCTCAAATTGGGGGGGTCCTGGGGATCCCCAGAGATTTAGGTCTCGGTTGGTTTTCAAATCGCTCGAAAAATTCATCGGTACTGAAAGTGGTAGTATTTGATGCTGAAGATATTCAATAGAATGGTAGTCGATGCTAAAGGTACTTAAAACGACTAGAGTACGTTTTTCCCCACTAAAAAGCGGTGCTTGGGTTATTGAAAGTGGTAGTTTCTGTTGTAAAAGATATTCAAATTAATGGTAGGCGGTGTGGAAGATACTAAACAGGGTGCTACTGTGTGGTAGTAAAAGCTGTTTAGGCGGTGTTAAATATACTAAAATGTAGTGGTAGACGGTGGTCAAGTACATACCACCGCAAGTGGGAGGTTTCATATTTGAAGGCGAAAATATAACAATATTAAAAGTGGTATTAAATTAAATGGTAGGCCATTGGGAACATATTAAAACAGCCTTAATAAAACAAAATGCAAAATGTAATGAAAGACGGTGTTTGAGATACATTAAGTACCACTTAAGGAATAAACATTGCTCAACATTTCGTACCGCTTACTCTTCTATGAAGTGTCTAAGCAATTTCTCTCACATTTTATGAAAAGTTTTTCTCACATTTGTATTAAATAAATTATCTCCTCTATAAACAATTTGTGCTATTTGGTCTTTTAAATTTTATGCAATTTGATACAAATTAGAGTTCATGTACATGTGTAGCCGTGTGCGTGTGAACAAATACATGTGTACTTATCCATTAAATGACCAAATGTCAAATGTTAATGAGTTTTATGTTGATTTTTTCCTCTCATTTTACTTGTTTTCAACACTTGCTGACAGGTTTTTTTTTGTTAATTTTTTTGTATTTGCTGATCAAAGCGTGTAATTATGTTTGGCTTCCAATGGACAACAATTAAAATATGCAATTTCAAAGGCGCGTAGAGGGGAGAAAAAATCGTATCAGATAATGGAACACAAATTATGGAAATTTCCTACATACTTTTTCCATAAATTTTGGTATATTGGAAATTTTCCCCATTTCCATAACTTGAAACCGTCCACAAATGCTGACTTGGCTTTAAGAACAGTTGGGTTGGCCGCATTTCTGCTTTGTGTCTTCAGCGCCATAAAGAAACTCATAACGACAACATTTTCATGACTTTGTTTACATCGTCTTGGCATTGTTTTTTTTTTCTTAACCTCACCAGAGTAAGTTCAATATCCGCCGCATCCAACTCTCCATTGATTGAGCGAGCCAATCAGTCCGGCGTTTAATTATCCACTTGAAAGCATTGTTCATAAACATAGCGGCAACTTTTGCGCTCTTTACGTTTTTGTTTATCAAAATGCAGCAAACGGTCCAACTACTTATTGCCTTTTGAGGCTGGCAAGGCTTTCAATTTAGAGCTCATTAATGTGGCCATTGGATGGTGTGGGTGGGGGTGGAGTCATTGTTTATAATTGGAGGAGGAGGAGGAGGAGGAGGAAGAGGCGGATGTGCAGTCGTGTGCATTGGTCATTGAAATTGCTTTTTAATGTTGACCCGGTGCAAACAAATCAACAAAGAACGACCTGATGTGCCACAGTGTCTATTCATATGAGCGATTTATATGTGTACGGACACGAAAGAAAATTTTGTTTTTTTATAACCCTTGAACGCAGAAATATTCATTTCCGACCCTATAAACTATATATATTTCTTGATCAGGTGACGAGCTGAGTCGATTGAGCTTTGTCCGTCCGTCTGTCTGTCCGTCTGTCCGTTCTGTCCGTCTGTCCGTCAATGTCCGTCTGTCTGTCTGTTTCTACGGAACTAGTCTTTCAGTTTTAAAGTATCGAGCTGAAATTTTGCAGAATCTTTTTTTACTGCACACTGCAGCTGCATAGGAACGATCGGTCGAAAAGTGGGTCTTTGTGGAAAAACTTTTGTTTTTAGTTAACGTACCTGATGTCACAGTGTCTATTAATATTAGCGATTTTATATGTGTACGGGATGACTATACTGCCATAGGATTTATCGGTCGAAAAGTGGGTTTTAAAAAATAAACTTTTTTTTTTTATTAGCCTCGCACATAAGATATTAAATATTATACCCTTTTTTATATTTTGAAGTTTTGGTCGAAATCGGATGTGACTATATCTTTATAGCTGCCATAGGAACTATCGGTCGAAAAGTGGGTTTTAATAGAAAAAAGAAAATTTTTTGTTTTTTATGTTAACGTGTCTCACATCAGCGATTATTAATATTATACGCTTTTTCACAGATTTGGAAGTTTTGGTCGAAATCGGATGACCAGATCTTACAGCTGCCTTAGGAACTATCGGTCGGCAAGTGGGTTTTAATAAGAAAAATATTTTTTTATGTTAACGTGTTCACATCAGCGATTATTAATATTATACGCTTACATAGATTTGGAATTTTTGGTCGAAATTGGATGACTATAGCTCACAGCTGCTATAGGAACGATCTGTCGAAAAGTTGGTTCTGATGCCAAACCTTTTTGTTTTTAATGAAAAACGTGTCTTATTATTAACATTCTACGCTTTCACATAGATTTGTAAAAAGTTTAGGTCGAAATCAGATGACTATCTTTAGCTGCCATAGGAACTATCGGTCGAAAAGCGTTTTATTTAGAAACTTGCTCGTTTTAACGGCGTCTTAAACTCTGATGTATTAAAACATTTGCAAGGTAACAAAACTGGGCAAGACGAAATTAGTTTGGGCCTCCCGGTTAATTGTAATTGACAAAACTGACTTTAATTTTTTTGTTAATGTTAATGCTAACATTACTGTTAATGTTAATACTATTGTTAGTGCTCTGTTAATTGGTTTTATTTATTGGCTCTTTTTATTCCATATACCCATTGAAAATGTGTCAAAGGGCATCATGAAGTTGTGCAAATGTGATCAATATGAAGTATATACAGGGTGGTCCATTTAAAAATTGTAATTTAATTTTGCTATAGAAAAAAAGGCTAGATATTTTTCAAAGGTTAAACATTTATTGGAATGGTTGGTTTATGTCATTTTTTTTTTTACATTTACAGTTTCGGTCAAATGACCATCACGGCAGACTTGGCAACGGGTTGGTTTATCCACCAACATTCCAGTTTCACGAACTCGCTTTACGAATTGATAAACAAATTGAGTTTTTTTGTCAAATGTTTTTTCTTTAAATTTCGTACAGTTTGAGTCGAGGACTCACCACTTTGGAAATATGTTTTTACTCCTTCCCACTTCTCGCGTATAGCGCCAATCTATTTAATTATTATCTTATTTGTCGCTTTCCGAATGAGTAGTAGCAGTATATTATTTATTTTTTTTATTTTTTCAATTTATATTTTTATAACTCACCACAGAAAGTAAAAAGAGTATTTGATAAATTTTTGTAAGCATCAACAGCCGTAGTCGATATAGCCATTGTTCCGCCTGTCCGCTTCGTCTGTCCGTCCGTCTGTCCGTCTCCGTCCGTATGAACAAACAGATCTCAGAGATGGTAAGAGATAGAGGTTTGACATGTATGGGACAAATGCTTCTTATACTTGCTGGCAGATCAAGTTTATTTTAAATTTTTGCCACGCCCCCGCAATTTGGAAAAAACGTCATATCTCCCACAGTTTTGTAGATAGATGATTTGTACCTTCTAGAGATAGTTAGTCATTAGCAATATGTATCAATTTGCCGAAGAAATGATAAAGATCGGATGAGCGGTTCTCAAGTTATGATCAAATAAGTGAATCACCCCCTCACCCCCTCCCACCCATCACAACCAACGCCCAATCTTAGAGAGAGAGAGAGAGAGAGAGAGAGAGAGAGAGAGAGAGAGTGAGAGAGAGAGAGGAGAGAGAGAAACTTAGAGATGAGCGCAGCAGCAGCACTGCATTTAGCTCTTACTCTAGGTACAGAGTATAAATTTAGTCGGGCTTGACCGACTTTTCTCACTTGTTTAATTAACAAAAATAAAAAAACAGATAGCAATGATACATTTGTTTGGCTTTTAGAAAATTTACATGTTAAAGAGAATAAAATATACAATTAATCAGAAATATTCTGCTATAATGCTCTGCCTATAGACAAAAGCCTCTTTTAAAAATTGGTACAGCGTGTTCCAGTTGGGTCCGTTTAGGATTGAGATCAACTGCTGAAGGTTTAGTTTTCCAAGACGCCAATGGGCAACCCTGATTTCCTGCAGGATTGGACAGATTGCGATGAAATGGGTCGTGTCTTCAATGCTGTGAAGATTGCACAGGGAACATACGTTGGGTGTATTTCTATATGATCTATGGTTGAGTTGGAGCAATTCGCAGCGTGCACGGAAAACGAAGGAAATAAGTGATACGCTGTATTTGTCGTTGAAGTAATTATTTAACCCCAAAGAGAGATTCAGGCGTTTATATAACATCCTGCTAGAGCTGTTGTAGGCTTGGTCAATAAAATTTGCACGATTTCTACAGTCAATCCTCTCTAGTAAGCTGCTGTGAGATTTTTTCCAGGAAGCTTTATCGCATAGGTCAATCTGCAGATTGTGCTCCTCAGCCAAAGCGCGCCAAACGGCAAAGCAGTGAGATCGACGTTCCAATAAAAATTTTGCCGTAGTGTATACCAGGCGACTTTCCGGGAAGGTCAAACGTCTTTCTCATGTATCCAAAATGTGAGCCCAGAGTATACGTAAAAAGCGAAGGGAGACCAGTTTCTAGGTGGATTGCGTAGTTCGGCGAATTACGTGGTAGACGGAAGACTTTTTTGATGAAATATCTTTGGAGTCTTTCTATTTCCTCGTATGTCCTGAATCCCCACATCTGAGAACCATAACACATAATTGAACGGGCAGTGGCTTCAAACATTCGGTATTTGACACTATGTGGCACGTGCTGTTTATCCAGGAGCGTATTCCATGTACTATTAAGAGCTTTTATAGAATCTCTAATTTTTGCCTGCATGTGTGAGTTCAGCGACATGTTGGGGGACAGAGTAATTCCCAAATATTTGAAGGAGGTAACCCGTTCGATTATTGCTGAATTTATGTGCTCATTTCTCATCACGTCCGCAAACATGGAGCAAAATAAAGAGAAAATACGGCATATTTTACAGTACTAACGGTTAAGGCAAAAATGCATCCATGCTGCCAATAAAATTTGGTGCAGTTTATGGACCCGATACAGTTTCCATTTCCACCGCACAACGATGGTTTCAACGTTTTCGTTCTGGTGCAGAGGTGATCGAAGATGCGCCACGGTCCGGAAGGCCTGTCGTCGAAAATTGCGATAAAATCGCTGAATTGATCGAAAGAGACCGGCATAGTAGCAGCCGTAGCATCGGCCAAGAGCTGGGCATGAGTCATCAAACCGTTATAAAACCATTTGAAGAAGCTTGGATTCAAAAAGAAGCTCGATGTATGGGTGCCACACGACTTGACGCAAAAAACATTTTTGCCCGTATGGATGCATGCGAATCGCTTCTGAATCGCAACAAAATCGACCCGTTTTTGAAGCGGATGGTGACTGGCGATGAAAAGTGGGTCACTTACGACAACGTGGAAGCGCAAACGGTCGTGGTCGAAAAGCGGTGAAGCTGCCCAGACGGTGGCCAAGCCTGGATTGACGGCCAGGAAGGTTCTTCTGTGTGTTTGGGGGGATTGGCAGGGAATCATCCACTATGAGCTGCTCCCCTATGGCCAAACGCTCAATTCGGACCTGTACTGCCAACAACTGGACCGCTTGAATGCAGCACTCATGCAGAAGAGGCCATCTTTGATCAACAGAGGCCGAATTGTCTTCCATCAGGACAACGCCAGGCCACACATCATCTTGGTGACGCGCCAGAAGCTCCGGGAGCTCGATGGGAGGTTCTTTTGCATCCACCGTATAGTCCCGATCTCGCACCAAGTGATTACCACCTATTTCTGTCCATGGCGAACGAGCTTGGTAGTCGGAAGTTGGCCACAAGAGAGTCCTGTGAAAATTGGCTCTGAGAGTTTTTTGCCAATAGGGAAGCGGGAGGCTTCTATAAGAGGGGCATTATGAAGTTGGCATCTCGTTGGGAACTCGTCATCGAACAAAACGGCGCATATTTGACTTAAATCGCATTATTATAACCAATTTTATGAACAATTGAAAATTCAATAAAATACCGCAAGACTTTTTATATTATTTTAGGCCTTATATATATCTGCTCTGAAAAACGCAATAAGATCCGAGCAAAAACACCAAAGGGAACGCTGTGCCTAGTTCGGGTTAGTGGGTAAGGTTTGTGTACTTTTTTTATAGGGGGGAAAGCATTGGACGCCTCAAAGTGTGGGACTTGGAGTTTCTCACCCACTAAAAACACCCCTATTCTCCGATTCCCTTTCGCTGTACCACCGCTAAAATTACTTCACAAGGGTAGATAGCATGAAAGTCTCAACTAGATCCATGTCTGGGATTTGTATTTAAATTGCGCTGTCTTTCAGCGTGACGCAAGGTCTTGATGATTTCTGCGGCCATGGTGCAAATAGCATTCCAGTTGTTTTGCGAGCTTTGAAGTATATCCATCAAGTCAACGACTGTGAATGTTCTCCCAATGTATACCTTAACTCTTCCCGTTCTGCAGAAAATCTCGGACAGACAAAAAAGACATGCTCTGCGTCTTCTATGGACCGCGCACAGTGTAGTGCGAAATGGATCCGTTTCGAGCTTAAACCTATAAAGATAGGATTTAAAGCATCCATGACACGTTGGTAGCTCCGTCAAACGTTTTTTCTCTTCGTCATACAATAAAAGTCGGTTTGTTCAGTGTTTGCTATCTCAACTACGGTCAGAGTGTGCGCCATCAGGGTCTCCTTGTCCAGCTGCCGTTGGTTGTACACATCCACCTCGTTTGCCACTGTGTCATCATAGACTCCCGTCGCGACTCATCTGTAGGAGGGCTTTTTCTTTCTGTCGCTAGTAGGTCGAGAGGGACCATTCCAGCGAGAACTATTGCTGCGTCCTCTGACACTGTTCGGAAACCACTTATTACTCGAAGGGCACATCTTCTGTACGCGCCTTTACATCCACGGCTGTAAGAAGGGACCGCCATCGCAGGGGCGCATATTGGCGATGCATATAGGATGATTGACCTGACCACATTGCAGATCAGCCATCTGCTTCGCTGTCGAGGTCCGCTAATGTTCGCTATTATGCCGGTTAATGCATTAATGGCTTTAACTGCCTTCTCTTCTACGTACTCCAAGTGGCTTTTAAAGCTAAGTCTGTGGTTGCGTTTGTGTATGTGTGTGTGTTTGTATGTGTGTCTTAATGGAACAGGGAATTTCGGAGTCGGGCCACTCGACTGCAACGCTCTTACTTGTTAATTTTTTCTGTTATAGCATTTAAATTAGAACGTTAAGACTTACAATATATTAACTTAGATCTTATATAAAAATTCAAAAACAATAAGATCCGACAAAAAACACTCAAGTCAGGCACCAGCTAAATCGAGTATTTTGCATATTTTTTCACTTTTTTCCCTTTAATTATTTAATTCTTTCTCTTTTTATGCCTTCTTTTATCATTTTTCTAGTTTCGCTTTTCTTAGACTCTTTCATTCTGTTCCATTTCGTCACCAAGTTCTCTATTTTTGTTTTCTTAACATGGTTTCTTCCGCTTTCTTCTTTTCGTGTATCCCTATCTATAAGTTCGAAAATTGTTAAGTCGGATGTATGTGAACTGTATATCTATAGGTCGCTGATTTATATCCGGCTCGAAGGACCAAATCTTAGAATGAGGCTTAAAAGATAATCGAATGCGGAACCCAAAAAGGTTTTGTAGAACTTGGTACACAGATAGCCAGACAAAAAAAGAAAGGTTGGGGGAGAGAGGGAGAGTCCGTGATGACCATTTAAACTTATTCCCTTGGTTGCTTAATCATTTCTTACACCTCAATATTCCCCTACGATTTGGGACTATTTTCGAATCAGAATCGATTTTGTATCTCGGGTGTAATTTGATTGTAGATCCATAGGTCGCTGATTCATATCCGGCTCGAAGGACCAACTGTAAGGAGGAAGATTCACCTTTCTTCCCCTGTGTTCCCCTACGATTTGAATCATTTTTCACGCTCTTAACATTTATGAATTGCTTCTCTTTCAGTCTCTTTTACACCTGTTTTCATCTGATTTGTGTTTGTTCTTTTAACTCAATTCTTTCTTCTAACTTCTTTAGGATTAAAAGTACATTTCTTCTTGTGTCTTCTTTCTTTTTCAAGATTAAAAGTATGTTTCTTCCTCATTTCTGCTTTTATCTACTATTCTTTTTAAACTTTCTCCTTTTTTCTTCCTCAAGAGTTATTCTTTCTCTTTGTCTACTTTACTATTCTTCGTTCTTTCTTTACCTAAATCATTTTCCACACTTTTTCGCTCACTGCAGTTTTACATCTGTCTGTCTGACTTTTGTAGCTGTGTGCCTGTGTATCTATATATCTGTTGGCCGTTTAATTTACGCCTCGAGACAAACAATAAATGCATAATTTATATTCTCCGGTGCCCTGTCTCGTTTTTTACGCCTTAACGCTGCATTTTCTCCTGTTGCACCATGCTACGCCCGTTTGCTATCTACCGTCTCCTGTCACTGTAGCTTGGAGCCGTATCTAAACTGTCCCGGCATGTGTGTGTGTGTGTCGAGCCAGTTAAATGGCTCAATGTGCCATGCATTTAACATATTACGCATACGCCGTGTGTTGTTATGCTTATATATTTTAAGCAAAAGCGAAGCCAATGGCTGTAGCTACAGCTGCAGCTCAAAGGCAATCAATGGAGTGCATGTCTAGAGAACTGGGCGTGCTCCTGGCATATGGCATGATGCCCTTACATATGAGTCACTGGAGAGATATCGAGTTGGCACTACAATGAATTCAAGAGAAATGTGACAGCCGAGGGCAAGGCTTACACACACACACACAAAAATCCCCTTTGGCTATTTTTCTTTTAATTAATTTATGCATTTCACTTTTGGGCTTAGCTCAAATTGCTTAATAGCCAAAACTCAGGGCCAGAGCCATTGATAATGGTTTTTCATTAGTCGAAAAGTAGACAAATTTGCATTCCGATTCTTGGAATTTCGTAAACAGAACCTTCCTTTCATTTCTTGCCTTGGCAAACAGTTGGACCTGGTTCTGCCCACAAATCTTTGTGCAAATGCCAATTGTTGGTTCATTCTTGTGTTTGCGGTTTCATTTTGCACTCGTGTGCCACCATTATGCCATTTAATAATTATTTATGCATATCTCTGGGGCTGTCCACTGTCCACTGTCCAATGGGTTCGCTTGAGTGGCACTAAATCAAATAGTGCGGCCATCAAACATGCAACGAGCCGTGCCCAGAGCCTAGCACAGACTTCGATCTCAATCTCTATATCTCCGAGTGTGTATCGTATCTCGATGGCCCCGTGTTAATATTTGCTTGCGTTTTACATTGTGTGCTCACTGGGCATGGCCAAAGCGAGTGCCAAGAAGGATGCTGAAGATACTTTGGTATCTTTGAACAGTTTTCCCCCCGTTTTGTTTGGCTTTTAGTGCCGCCTCAGTTGTTGGCATTGAAGATACAAATACATCTGGGCAAATACATACATACGAAAGCCAAGCTGAAGTGAAAATTTAAGTAGCCCACAGCAATTGCCTCTTCATGTTAATGAGCCAAACCAAACAGCTCGAGATCTCTCTCTCTCTCTCTCTATAGCTCTATTAATGTGCACTCAGAGAAACGGAGGGGATATGCCAAGATTTGGCATTCAATTATAATGTTACTTTTGTCTCTGTGTACTTATCTGCATATCGACATTTGCATCTTGTTGTCTGAGTGTGTGTGTGTGTGTATTTCTGTCTTAGTGCCAACTTAGTTCTTGGGCTTCTCCCAACATTTGCATGTTGTTTGTTTTGCTAATTTGACTTAAGTGCAGGGAAAGCCAATAAAGTTCATCTTCTTCAATTTGCCAGCTAATTGCGTTTTTGATACATTCCAGTTTTCATTTCAAGCTGTCTTTTAACCGAGGGGCCTTATTTTATTTTATTTATTAATTTTTGACAGAATGAAAGCAAACGTCGTCGAGAGATTTTGGAAATGAGGGCAAATGTTGAGGTGGAGCCAATGCCGTTGCTGGACATTGACATTTCCTCAATTACCAGCTCAGCAAGTGTTGCTGCTAACTCAGCCATAGCAGAGCAGGCAGGAGAAGAAGCCGAAACAGATAGCGAACTGACGGATGACTCCATAGAGTACATCTCAGGCTATCTAATTTAAGATTGTCATTGGACTGCGCCGACAAAGGAAATGCCACATTCACGTATGTTGGTATGGTATCAGCAGGTGGGCTGAAGACGCCATCAACGGAATTCGTGGCCGAAATAAAAAGGCCTGAATCTTTATTTAACAAGTTCAATGGCAACAATATATGATCAAAACCATTTTTGCTGGCCGAAATGTTAAGAAGTGCTGAAAACATTGAATTAGATGCAAAAACAAAAGAATTTGTTTTTAAAATGCGAATAAAATTTCGTCTTAGAAATTTAAACAAAAAACTAAAATTGCAAAAACAAAAGCAAAGGCTGATTGATCAAAAAAAATTGTTAAAATATTAATATAGTACTTTGATTTATTTCTTGTAAAACTTTATTTTTTTATTAATTAAAATATTATATTTTGTTTTGAATTATTTCATTTTATTTGTTAGCGAAAATCTTTCAGCTGTCTGTTAGTTAAAACAAAAACAAACGAAGTGTGCCTAGCATTTGCCTCTCAGAGCAACTGTCATCTGTCTCAGAGAGCGAGTTGAAAAAATTAAGACCCCTCCACACAACGGAATACGTCACCTTATAGTAAATTCACCTTGTACTAAAAATGCGGGCAAAAAATACCGGAAATTTGTATATAGATCAATTTCATTCCCCTAAATGTAATCACCCCTGAATGCATTACACTTGTGCCACTGTTTCTTCCAATTTTAAAAACATGCGGCAAAGTCCACTCCTCCGATCTTTATCATTTCTTCGGCAAATCGATACATATTGCTAATAAATAACTATCTCTAGAAGGTATAAATCATCTATCTACAAAACTGCTGGAGATCTGACGTTTTTTCAAAATTGCGGGGGCGGGAAAATAAACTTGATCTGCCTGCAAGTATAAGAACCATTTGTCCCATACATGTCAAACCTCTATTTCATACCATCTTACATACGGACGGACAGACGGACGGACGGACATGGCTATATCGACTCGGCTGTTGATGCTGATCAAGAATATATATACTTTATAGGGTCAGAAATGATTCCTTCTCCCTGTTACATACTTTTGCACAAATTTAGTATACTCTATGTACCCTGCAAATATTTTGTCGGGTTTCTTATCTCCCTCGTCAAAAAGTGAGATTGGCGATAGTTTGAGATGAGAGTCTGATGAAAGCTTGGCGATTTACAAAAACAAAAACACACAAGGTTTCGCATTTTTAACATAAAAGGGATAAATTGGCGATATGTGGCATCAATTTCTATTGCTCTATTTCAGTGTTGCCCAAATGTCATTTTTCCTTCCCGTGGGATAGAAGTCACAACGCCAGGTGAGCACCGTACAGAGAGGAGAATACGTATAAAAATGGAGAAATTGTTAAGTTTACTTCGTTTGCCGGACTACATAACTTTAAGTAGTGTGTTTGGGAGGCACCACTGCTCTATTTATATGAAGAGTGATAAATAAGAACTTGAGAATTACAAGCAAGCATATCGGGGTGAATGCTTTCAAATAGATTCAATACAAGTAACCCTCTAGTTGCCTCGTCTTAGACGCACTTGTGTGGCGCATGTCGTCTAAAACGTCAGTCCCATCATGATTTCAGTCCAAGGGGAACCGAGTTTCGAATCGCCAGAGTAAGTAAAAGTTTCTCTTGTAATTAAGTATAAGTTTGTTTACAGCTGTGAAAAAAATAATAGCACCACTACCACAAGCAAATTTTAAATAGTTGCCCAAGTCACATTTTTAACATTAAGGAAACTTTGAGCACATTTTTAGAAAGGGAAGACTCTTACAAACCTGGGAATAAAAACAAAAACCATCTTGTTTTTAACGTTTTTAAGTTATTTAAGGAACTTTATTGAAATTGATAAAATTAGGCGAAAAAAAATAGCACCACTTTTCAAAAAAAGTATTGAAAATTAAAAAAATGGCCAATAATTAAGGAATTCTTTAGTTAACAATTTTAAACTATTAATACTAAATCTATATTTATCATTTAATATTTAGTACAGTGTCCTTTATTGGCAATAACAGCTTCTGGCATGAAATCAACTAAGTCCTGGCATCGTTTTAGGGGAATTTTGGACCAGGACTCTATAATTTCTTCCGAAAGTGATCCGATAGTGGTTGGCTTGGAAGCAGCAACTGCCTTCTTGACGTCAGACCACAGATTCAGGTCAGGCGACTGAGCAGGCCACTCCAAAACGTTCACAAAGTTTGCCCTGAACCATTACTTTGCTTGTTTGCTGGAGTGTTTGGGGTCATTGTCCTGTTGAAAGACCCATACGAGCGGCATTTCGTATTCTACAAAGAGTAGCATTACTGTTTCCATGATATTCACGTACACGTGCTGATCCATGATGGTTTTATTCAATGTATTGGACCTTCTCCATAGTAGGAAAAGCAAGTCCATACCATTACACTACATCCTCCATGCTTAATGGCTTTTGTGGTGTACTGGGGTTTGTATTCTGTGTTCCTTGGACGTCTAACGTATGATTGAGATCCCTTTCCACCAAACATAACCACTTTGGACTCATCTGACCATAGAATATTCCTCCATTGTTGGGATGTCCAATTTGCATGATCCCTGGCAAACTTCTTGCGCTTAGTAAAGTGTGTCGCGTTTAAAAGTGGTACCTTTCTTGGGCTGCAGGCTTTTGGGTTATGTTGCCTAAGATATCTGCGAACTATTTGATCCATCGCATTTATTTTAAGCTCTTTTTTAAGCTGGGCAGCAGGCTTGAAGGGATCCTTCTTGCTCTGACGAATCAGTTTTTTGACATAAAGAGGGGTCATAGGTCGTTTTCGTCCGCGTGTTTCGATCTTTTCTTCATAGTTTAAGGCTTTTTAATCATTTTATTAAAGCATCCTACCAATTGACCAACTTCTCTGCAAGTTTTTCCGTCCAATATCAATTTTTTGATAAGATCGCGCTTCTCCGCAGTTCAGAGCTTTCCACGTCACATTGTAATGATTATTAATAACTTTTATGATAGAAACAATGAAATCTTAGTCAAAACTAATAAACACGTGCTTTCTACAAAGGCAATTCCGCAAAATATACGGGGTTCACTAAAAAAAAGGCTAATGGTGCTATTTTTTTCGGCATTTTTGGGGGCTTTTTTTCTTAAAATCCCAAAAAAAAATATATAGACAGAAATTTGAAGAACGGTAACACTCTTTTTGTTTATGGGGAATATTAAACAATATAAAAATAATCAAAATTTAAAAAAAAACGCAACAGTAATCGCATTATTTTTTATCAAGAACAAAATGTGTTGTAGTGGTGCTATTATTTTTTTTTGCAACTGTACCTTCGGTACAGAGTATAAAAAAGAAAGCCCAAAGGCCAGGCTTCAAAAAAGTTTAATTTTTTGAAATTCTGTTAAAATTTTAAAATGTAAAAATAAAGATTATATGTAAGTTTACAACAAAGTACAGTAGTCAATGAGGTCCTATTGTTTCCTCCTTGGTTGGTGTTTGATAAAAAAAAAAAAAAATTAAAAATAATAAAAATTTTTCATAAACAAATACTTCCGGGTTTAAAAAAAAAAAAAAAAGCAAAATTGAATTAACTGTTTAACTTTGCTTCATATAATTGCATTTATTTTCCAATTAATTTTGTAACTCTTGCGCTTAAAACCACTTTTAATGTTTCACATTATTTTCACACCACTTAATTCCATTTAAATGCAAATGCTCGATCCGTTTAATACCTCGTAAAGCCAAATGCCAGTTGGTCCCTGGAAAGTATGCTACACTTTAAGCCCCAGCAACCCCTCCAAAATGGATATAAAAATTAAGCAAATTAATAAATATTTAAATAAAACGCCAAACCAGGGCATTTATAAAGCGCAAACAATGGGAAGTAAAAAAAAAAAGCAAAATATTCCAGCCACGCTTAACAATTTCCATGCATTTTTTATTAATTTTGCAGCGGTTTTGTAGCTCTGACTTTGCAATTAAAAGTTTGTTTTTTTTTTTATAAACTTGTCTATCTGTGTGAGTGTGTGTGTGTGAGTGTAAAGTAGTGTGCCTGAAATTACACACGGCACGTGAGAAGGCAAACGCAAAAAAAAAAAACAACAGCAACAACAACATAGAGCTGAGCTGGTGAAAAAAAAATCCAAAACGAAAACGAAAACTGAGAGAGCCTGACAAGGACAAGCGGCAAGAAGAAATTGAGCTGCGGCTTAATGAAAGCGGCTTGCCAGAGCAAAAGAGACAGCCAGAGAGTGATAAAGTGTGTATTTGCAGTGGATAGCGAAGGGTGCGTGACAATTGGGCCTGGATTTGTAGGCTGGCTTGTAAGACTTTTACCTTGATCTGCCTTAAAGGTGGTTATAGAGTTAGCTTTAAGAAGAAGTCGTTCTTAGAGCGGGAAGAAGCGCTTTCCTCTAAGCCAGCGATAGTCTTTGAGACCAAGAGAGCAGAAAGCAGTCAGTCGCTCGCCAGAGTTCGAAGCGATGAGGCGCTTTCATTTCGCACACCAATTCACTCTCACATTTGCATCGCTCTCTTTGGTCAACACTGCTCTAAGCGGACTATATTCTATCCCATCCTATCCGTAGGGAGATTGAGAATTCAATAGAAATGTGAATGTCTCCTCTCACGACGAAAGAGAACTAAATATAACCCCTAGAAGAGACTTCTTCCCATCTAAAGGGAGATTGAGACTTCGATGGAAATGTGAATGTGTGTAATAAAGAATTTGCATTCGTATGTTTAGTGATATAAAAACTTTTTCTGTCCTCTCATGCCGAAGGAGGACTAGAACAGAGGACGAGCACGTATCACTTAAGTCGATAACTCACCGATCATCCAGGCTGGCTAGCTATCCCCCAGTGAATGTGGGATGAACGGCCTGGTCTACATGCGTCCTCTATTTATTGCTCGCTCTGACACTCTCCGCTCTCGCTACACCACAACAATAAAGAGAACACAAACGCAGTTTTCGTTCGTGTATAGAGCACTCGACTAAAACTGTTCTGTTAATGAATCCCAGTACGCCTGGAAATGTAATCGAACTTTGTATCCCTCAATCCAGTTAAGTCCATGCTTTGCCTTCCCTTAATTTTGTATGTATAATGTAAAGATTTGCTTAAGTGTATCTCACCTTTTGTTCTACCATTAAAAACCAAAAATGTTTGAGCTCTAAAACTCTATTATTATTCCTCTTTTGAAATGGTTATTTCCCATCAAAAAAGATAAATTAAATTCCTCAACCATTTAGTTTAAGTACTTGAAAAGAAGTTTGCGTTTGTTCATGTTACTCACGCTTCCATCTTTAGGATGCAGCTTAGAAATCTCGCTCAAATGCACAGCGAACGAGATTGAAGAGCTTGTAGAGAGTGGGGAAGCGGCGAGTGAGTGTGTGTGTAGAACTCTATGCAAATCACGCACAAGGCTCTCAATTTGCCAGCTGCGTTGGCAGAAAAATAAAATGTTGATGCTAACCAACCCCACTCTCATGCCCCCACTGCCTACTGCTGTCTCTTTTCAGTATGCAAAAAGTGTGGAAAATTATTCAACAAATTCGCCAGCCGCAAATGCGTCGCCAACACACACACACACACACACACATGCACTGACACCTATTAAATGTCATCGCCATGTGGGAGAAACTTTGTGACAGTTGCAGGCGCCTCCCTCTTTTACCACTTTCATCACAGTTTTTGGCCATTATTTTTGTTCTTTTGGGGGAAAATTTCATCAATGCGCCAACAAAGTTCGCCACATTTATTCTGTGAGCCAAAAAATAAAAGTGAATCTTCCATAAGGCAGTTGATTTTTATTTATTTGAGATGAATGAGTGGAGTGGGGGGGTTGCTGAGTGCGTGTCTATGCATAAACATAAACCGTCGTTATGCATATTTAAAATGCAAAGCAAAAGTTTCCTCAGTGTGAAAATGATTTTTGGCAAAAGGATTCGTAAATTGAAATTCCCCAAGCAGACATTCTTTACTTCAGTAGAGATTTTGCAAAGCATTCCAATAAGGAGACATAGACCACCAGTGGTTGATACTTTCGCTAGCCGGTAGAAACTTACCCACACAGACTAGAAAATATAGACAGTCACTTAGAAATTAGCCAGCTGTTCTCTTTCAGTTCATTTCGGACACTGTCCGTCTCGCTCTAAGGACCGCCATTTCTCAATGGGACAATAAATATCTCGATTTTGGATAAAGTGGTGTTAAACCTCTCAAACTTTAGAGGTTTAGCACCACTTTCTTTCCATTGGTCCAAGCTTTTCTGATTTATCGTACTTTGCGTTTTAGAATTCTCAATCAGTTAAAGCCAGCTCCGCAGGGGTTCTGAAAGATTTGATAGATTTCAAAAAACGCACAAATTTAAATTGCATTAAACAGAGCTGACCAAATAATAATTTTTAGAAGCCCAAAGACCTCTAGCTTTTCATCTTTCGAGGACCTGGTGAAAAGACGACAAGTGGCCCTGTTTTTGGAGGAATTCATTGAAAAATGTAGAAAAATTTGAGTAGCATTTTACAGCTGATAAAATTATTATTTGTGTAATCCTATTTTTAGACCTCTAGCTTTTTATCTTCCGCAAACCAAAAATAAAAAAAAAATAAAAAAAAAAACAATTAAAAAAAATTAAAACAGAAAAAATATTTATTAAAACATATTAAAAAAAATTTTTTAAAAAAATCAACATAAATATACAAAAAAAATAAAACAAAATATTAATTTTCGGTACAAAAATTAGTTTAAGGGTGGAAAAAATATAGATAAAAAACATACGTAAAATACTAAAAATTTTTAAAACCTCAAATACCACATCCACAACAAAAATTAACAGAAAAAACTCACACTAAAAAATACACAGAAAATAATGAAAAGAAATAATAATAAAATATAAGTTTTTCAAACTACTTACGTATGACTAATCTTTTATCGCTGAAAAATACCAAAGAAGACCAAAAATTATAATAATGCCAAATAAACTCTACTCAACCAAGGGTTATGCAAGGATCAATGCATAAGCTCAATTCCATGATTAGAGACCTCCATACCATGGGAATAAAACCACAGATAACACTTAAAAATGCTTTTCAAGACTACAAAATGACATCACATAACTACAAAAATATGATTACGACAATATGAACCATGATATATACCAGCGGATGACCATGTGTCCACTGATCTAAGAGCTTGGTTTTTTCGGAAACTTGCGTCATTCCGAAGCTTGGGAAATTGCCTCTGCTTTGAGGAGCCGACACGCGCAAGTATACGTCGCAACTAGTGTAATTGCCTTACATAATAGTAAGTTGAAAGAACAAAATTCATGCTTATTGACGCACGGCTTAAGCAGCAGGTAAGTGGTGCGGATCGAGACCCGCTTGGTAATTGAAGCAGATGTCGTAAATTAAAACAATGCAGGGGTCTCGTTTGGTTGACTGATTTTATCTGATAAGGTTTTTGGTTGTTGGACTGCTCCAAATTTAATTTCGTGACCACCGCAGGTATAAAAACATTGTTCCTAATCACATTCACACAGTAAATTATCTTTTACATAGCTAAGAGAAATAACACTTATCTTTATTTACTTTCGTTTTTCTGTTATATCATAACTGTTATCGTTACTTGGTTATTATTTTTTTGCCGTTATTGAACAACAGTTAAATTTTTCTTCAACATTTTTCAAGGTTAACAGAAAACACAAATGTAAAAACAAAAATTAGAAATTAAACCTAGTGAGAAACTTAGCCTGCTTATATGATTTTTGTGTTTTCTTCTTCAGTGAGAAACACTTTGAAAATTTGTGTTGAGAGTTATCTCGACCCTCTGCTTCCGGGGATTCATATTGATATGGAAAATTTAAGAAAAAAACGAAAAGGGAGTTTGGTGAATGAGATAATTTCTCGGATTTGTGGAATCTAATTATTTTTTTATGCCGAAGGCATATAAAAAGCAACACTTTGAACTGTTTTGAAATTG
Source organism: Lordiphosa stackelbergi (assembly GCA_018904235.1). Classification (NCBI taxonomy): domain Eukaryota; kingdom Metazoa; phylum Arthropoda; class Insecta; order Diptera; family Drosophilidae; genus Lordiphosa; species Lordiphosa stackelbergi. Next base: position 34,493 of record JAEIFU010001070.1, on the reverse strand, counting down.
AATGCTAGCAAAGTGAAAGAAGTATAGCATGGAAATAAATTTTTATGTAATCTGGAATCAGGCCTTAAAGTGTATCTACAATGATTATTTTATTTTTCAAGTAAAAATCACCACTTATAATGGACCTAGAAAAAATGATTTACAATTAAAATTTTATTTTTGTACAATCTCTGCAAATCCACCGTGATTTTAAAATTTTTGATTTATACTATTTTTTTAAAATACGATTATTTTTGAGTCAATACAAAATTTACTTCAATAATAATTATTTCTTGATCAAAAAATAAACTCAAAAAATAATGATTAAAATAATTTTTATTTTGTGCTCAGGTTGTAACCAACTTACTTGTTTCTGTGTTAACTTTTCGCGGATGTGATTAAATATTCTTGATCTATGATTGAATACCTTGCATAGGTTAATTCACATGTTCCTTTAAGGACGAATATCAAAGATCTACTATTTTCTATTGCTTAGCTATCGGAGAGTATAGCTATTTCTCTATTATGGTAGTTCCTTTTATGGAATATGGTATGTTCTTATATATAATATGGGAATATTACGGACTGTACAACGGGAGATTGCACTGGTGAGGTGCAAAATCAAAGCAGATTTTGGAAATACATTATACACCCAAGCTATACTAAGTAACTTAGAACTCACAAAAATCATGGCTTTTGTGCAGGAAATAGGGCTGTTAGCAACAGACCAAAATTGGTCGCGGTGCACCACTTTCTACAACAATAATAATAAATAATAATACCCAAAATAATATACTACATAAGATACTGCAACAGAAAATAGAGGAATAAATGAAATTTAATAGAAAATAGTAGATCCTAAATATTCGTCCTGGAAGGACATGTGGTGTATCATATGAAAGGTATTCAATCATAGATCAAGAATATTTAATCACGTCCGCGAAAAGTTTAACACAGAAGTTTGAAAATTAAGTTTGAGTTTTAGTTTGAGCAAAAAAATAAAAATCATTTTTAATCATTATTCTTGAGTTTTATTTTTTTTTTTGATCAGAAATAATTATTATTAGGTAAGTTTTATTAATTATCAATAATAATCATTATTTTTGAGAAGAAAATCGTAAAAATCATTTTATAATATTGGCTATTTCGAGATTTTTAAAATAAAATTTATAATGATTACGGTCCTCGCTTAAAAGTGAATAAATAAAAAAATCTCTTTTTCATTTAAAACATCTTTAATTTCAGTGCGGATGATTTTAGTTGGTGTAAAATTTGATTTCATGTCACGTGACGGGTTTGGCACACAAACACTACAAGAGGGTTGGCTGGAGGTGGGAAAGGTGGAAGAAGGGGAAGAGGGTGGATAGAGGGTGTGACAAAACAGACTTGTCAGTGACTATCAGATTACATAGAAGACTAAACAGTGACTGAACAGTGACCAAACAGTGACTGAACAGATGACTAAATATTGACTAAAACAGTGACTAATATATGACTTATCACTTACTTAAGAGTGATTTAACAGCGACTAAACAGTGACTAAACCCTGACTAAACAGTAATTTTACAGCGACTAATCAGTGGCTTTTCAGTGACTAAACAATCAATAACTTAACAGTGTCTGACAAACCAGTGACTTCATTGTAGCGTCTAAACAGTGTCTGAAGAGTAACTAAACAGTGACCAATTAACGACTAAACATAACTAAACAGTGACTAAAAAGCAGCTTAACAGCGACTAAACAATGACTTAACAGTGACAACTGTGGCTAAGCAGTGACTTAAGATTGACTCAAACAGTGACCAAACAGGGACCAATAGTAAATAAACAGTGACTAAAACAATGACTTATACTGGAGTGGAGGGAGGAGTTTCAAATTATTTATATGTATTGGTTTTTCAAGACTGAGATTGTTATTTCTGCCTGCTATTAATTTGAAATTTGTTGTTTTCATTTAAACAAAGAGCAGCAAAGTTTTTAGTATTTCAATTCCATTTTCGTTTTCTTCTTTGAAAGATTGCGATTGCTGATTTATAAATCATTGAGAGAGCTTGTGATTTTGAAATAAAACCCTTAAATTCAGCCATATCTTTCACCTAAAGCCGCGTGAGTGTTAACGACACTTACACCTATATTTCTATACCCTTGGAGAGGGTATATTGAAATTGTCCGGATATTTGTAACGCACAGAAGGAAGCATCTCCGACCACATAAAGAATATATATTCTTGATCAGCATGACGAGCTGAGTTAATATAGCCATGTCCGTCTGTCCGTCCGTTTCTATGCTATCTCCTCCGTCAGTTTTAAAGCTATCGTAACCAAACTTTGCACAAAGTCATTTGGTACAAATACGCTGCACATTTGTCGGAACCGGCCGGATCGGATGACTATAGCATATAGCTGCCATAGGAACGATTGGTTGAAAAAGTAGTTTTAGTGAGAAATACTTTTTTGTTTTCAATGGAAGCGTCTTTATACGTTCGAGATATGATTATTATCTGTTTCAACACAATTTTGGAGAGGATGGATAAATATATCGTATAGCTGCGATATAAAAAACTGGCAGGCATATATGATGCTCCAGCGGTATTTAGCTTGCCTCTGTACGTCTTTTATATCCGATTTATTTCCCGAAAACTTTTTTAGTGGGATCGGATCATTTGTATTCAGTACCTTACTTAGGAAATTTTAGGCTGTGTTGATTTTCATGTTCCTTGAATATCTTTCAGCGGTAACAGATCATTCTACCAGAAGTCATTGGTTTTTGGTACCAGTTTAATTTTAATTGGTTGCCTATTCTAATGACAATGGAGTCAAGGAACGGTAGTTTGTGGTTCTTTTCCAATTCAAAAGTAAAGTTGATGTCTTTGTGATATGTGTTCAGTCAATTTCATCCTCCTTCACTATAGCAAAAAGATCATCAACATATTGTGTGAGAAGCCTTATATTGTTCACTTTGCTCAGAATTTCCTTCATGAAAGGGATCCCATTGGTAAAAAGTGTCGGAAGCAGGGTTTGGTCCCAAAGCATTAGCATTATTTTTGAATTAGCATTAAATTTAAATGATAATTCAAAGAAATTTGATTTGGCATTATAAATTTAATATCCGATTAAAATATTTTTAATTGGCATTGAAGGAAATTAAAAATAGTTGTAATCAAAATTTCAACATAAAAGAAATAATTTTAATTCAAATTTATTCATTTCAATTTATTTATTTTTTATTCCAAAATGATCTTTGGTGGCAGCTGGAGGCACTCTGACCCAGTACAGTGGGTGAAGCCACAAAGTTGTTCATCACGAACAACAGTACATGAAAAACGATGAAGTACCATTTCGAGTGCATTGCGCAACACTCTTCCGTAGTATTTGATACTTTACTTACCGTTTCCAACACTTCGAAGTATTTACCGCTCTTCAATCGGGATATCAGGAGAATTCGGGCTAGCTTCGCTGATGGTAAATTCTGGAGGCTGCGGTTGATAGCATGGATCCTTAATACTATGGTCGGAATCGACATCGTTGTTGATTTCGCAAGAAGTCATATTGATACCACAATAAAATTCACTGAACATTTTCTCATTTAATGCCAATTGAAAATTTTGAATTAATTATTAATTCATTTAAATTTTGAATGAAAACAAAAACAATTCAAAATATTTTAATGGGAATTGAAAATTATAATGCCAATTTAAAAATTTTGAATTTGCATTGCCAGATTTAATGCCAATTAAAATTGAGCATTATCAAATGGCATTACCAATTACTAATGCTAATTGATAAAAATAATGCCAGCGGCACAACCCTGGTCGGAAGTATCTAAAATATCCATAAACAAAAGTAAAACATCGTAACTGGTCACCCTATTAGTTTCGCAAGTTTTAGTTTAAAAATATTTATACATTTTGTCATTGCTTAACTTTTAGTGGTCTTTCAGTCGTTAGCTGAACGCAGTTTCTATCCATAACTTTGAACGTTTCCAATCTCATTGATGACTTTTCCCCCTCCTGTACATGTAAACAAATTCAATGAACTTTCAAAAAAAAAAAAAAAAAAAAAAACCAAAGCATTAGGAAAATATCATCTTTTATGGCTTGGCTACTAGAAATACATAAATATCTTTACAGTGCTCACAGTGGGTATTCAGTGTCGGGGCTTAGCCTTCCAGCTAAACCTTTAAGCAGTGGGGTATGTGTTGGGCTTCTGCCACAAAAAAAAAGAAGAAAAAAGAACAGCAGAAATGTCATAAAACATAAAAGTGACGCCTGCAAAGTGCTTGACTAAGCAATTTTCTTAGTCATTTGGTCAACGGGCAAGAAAAAACAAAAAAAAAAAAGGGGAAGATTCATATGGGCAAGAGTTCTGTCTCTGTGTCTCTTTCTCTCTCTCTCTCCATAGCCTTGCCCTGTTTTCTGAGTAATTTGTTGCACTAACAAGCAGCCCGCTTCCATTTCATTTCATTTCTTTTGCTCGACTGCTCCACACACTGTACCAGCGTTGACAAGAAAGTGTCTTCCTTGGAGTGGACTGGATGCCAGGATCTGAGCTTGTTGCGCTCATTTTTATACCCTGTAGGAAGGGTACAAAGGGGAATGATTAGTTTGGGGAAACTAGAAGGAGGAATCTCCCCACTCGATAAGATTGGACAAAAAACACAAGTTGAGGGGATAGGAGGAGAGATTTGTCTTTAACTATTCCAAAATTCCAAAGGAAGCGATGCTGCTCATTTAGAATGCGGAGGAAGAGAGAAATGCCTGGTAACTATCTACTCTAAGTGGCTCTTTCAGCGTGCGGGGAATGAGAGGAGAGCCTTGTATCTATCTTCTATAAAAATTTCCCTAAAACAGGGTTCCCCAAGCAGAGAGCGCGAAAACGTAACTGTGTCTCTCTCTAACACACAATGAAGGTTGACTTCGGCAAGCATTCGGTAAGAAATGGAAATGGCTATAGTTGGGTTAACTCTGCCCTAAAAATACAAAGATGATGCTTGCTCTTTCAGCAGACGGGCAAGTACAGAAAAGCCTGTTTCGGTCTAGAATTTTGTAAGAACGATTCGCTCTTGGAAATTCTTACTTTATAGAACGAATCGTTCTTAAATTTGAAATTAAAGCTAAAAAATATAATTAAAATTCTGGATTCAAGAAAAACAGTTTTAATTTAGGATCATTTCGTTCTTACTTAAATTACAAATTTGTTTAAGCCAACATGAATAAGACAAGATCATGCCTATTTTGAGCTCTAAGAGTTCTAGAGTTCTTAAAAAAAATCCCAAAACGTGCTTGACATATCCAAAACGGTCTTGAAGTTAAAAATTTAGGGATTTTTAAAATGCATTTGAATCAAGAAATTCTGTACATAAATCAAGAATTTTCTGTCTTATGAAGTTTTGAAACTGAAAATTCTTAATTTAAGTACGAAAATTCTTAACTTTTCTCTTAGAGTTGTATCTATCAACTGTAAAAATTTCCCTAAAAACACGAAAATGATGCCTTCTCTATCACCATCAGGGTATCTCTCCCGTCGGTCCACTCAACTCCAGCGACTAATAAAAAATTATTTCATATCTCTGTGCGCTCGGTTCGAAATGCATTTGTTTTCATTGTTGGCCCGGACACGGACCCAAAGATCAAGATGACGAAGTGCAGGTCACTCAAGTGGTCAGACCAAGGAAAAGCCAGAAATCTCGCATAAAATGACAGTTTTCTTCTTTTGGTTCATACGTCATCATGACATGGTCAGAGAAGGGGTGGGGGGGACACAATAACAAAAATTAAGTTCAAGAGTTCTTTCTTCTCTCTCTGTTTCCCCTTTCGCGTTAGAAGTGTTTTATTATTAAGCTCTTACTTCTGCTTCTTTTGCCGGCTTTGTTCGCGTTTCGGACAAATGACCACAAAGCGTGGCCCCAGCAGCCAAGCCTTTTGTTAGCATCCTTTCGCTGGGCTGAAGGGAGGTGAGGCTGGGCTTGGCACATAACTGCAGGGCACGAAGCAGGAGAGTTCATTACAAAAAACGCATGTTGAAGTGCATAATTCACAAAACATTTTCGCAGTTCGTTGATGAATGACTTTTGTTTTGGCTTGCAACATTATAAGTTGTTAAACGGAAGGGGGAGAGGCAAGTGGGTGAGGGATTGACTCAGTTTATTAGGTGGCATGTAATCAATGTGGTCTACTTAGCTTTTTTTTTGTAATTTTTTGTGGCATAAAACAAAAGCAGCAAACAAAGAACAAAACTAAAATCAAATATTATCCCAGAGGTTACGACTTTTTTGTGGGTAATAACCATAGAAAGCTTTTGCTTGAACAAAAGGAATGGGGAAATATGCTTAAGCACAAAATGAACAACTTTTTAAGGATGGAAGGGGGGGGGGGGGTTAAGCAAGGTGGCAAAGGAAGTATGTGAAGGCAATAATTCTCAAGAGCTTGCCTTACATTGTAAACCAAAATCAGGAAGAAAATTTTTAACTCCTATTTAAGACCGATATTAACATTTGAATGTTTGTAATATTAAGAAAGTTTCAACAGTAAATGCAATTCCGAAAATACATTTCGACGACAGATAAATACTGCAGAAATAATGTGAGTCCATAACCCCCTCATTTCTATTATATAGGAACGACAAAAACTTTGAATAGAATTGAGTGCGATCTAAGGAACAAGAGGATACTATAAGGCAGCAGGTCAGTTAGACTAAAGCTACAGAGTCCTTACAAGATCCTTTACAACCCAAATGGAATTAGAAACCGACCACAAACAATTTCATAACAAACAAGTTAATCTAAAAAAAAGTAGTTTCACAATTATTTATTTTATTAAACTTCATTATTAAAAAAAAAATTGACCGAGATGAATATCAAATAAAAATTTCACATTTTATGCTACAAAATAAGCGTTTAATGTTCCTGTTTTTGCTCAAATCGAAATCCACCTAGATTTCGCAACTAGGTGGATTTTGTGCAATCGGTTGTCTCATGTAGATGGATTATGAATTTGGGCATTTGCGCCACGGTCACACCGGGAGGGCTGGAAAGGCACTAAAAGTGAGTTGGCAGCGCCTTGCCACTCGCCGAATTTTTGTTTTATTTATTGCGCGCCAATTTTAAAAAGTAAAGCATGCATTTTACAGAGGAGGAGAAGGATTTTTTTTGAACGACTTGTTACTATGATGGGAGATTAAGCAATAGGTCTAAAGCTAAGTTCACCCAGGCAAATAATTTGGACAAATTTTGATGAAAATTTGGCCATAAAGGCCAAATTGTGGAACTTTCCGGGCATATTTGATCAAATTATTTGCGTATGAAACTATAGCTTTTGTTTTAAATCCTGTAAAATCTTCAATCATCTCTATTTTAATCAAAATTTGGCTAAATTATCTGCCTGTGTGAACTTAGCTTAAGCAATGAACTAGGGGAATTAAAATGCGGATCTGTCTCTTTGGCTATGTCTGCAGGTGTCTTGCATACAAAAGCCACATCCAATATTTTTCATTTTGGGTTTACTTTTTATCAATTCAGACTTAACTGTTTTTAGCAGCAGTTGTTTTTTGATTTTAAATATTTTTCAGTGTGACCATATGCGTGCACACATAAAAATACATAATTTGGTTAAGCATGTACATGGTTTTGAAATCAATGAGGATGAAGTAGATGGCAACAAAAACCATCTAGATGGCTAACCATGAACATGAGCAAAGCAAATACAGCAAATCCACCTAGATTTGCAAAAACAGCAACATGAGAAAACGGCCCTTAACGAGTTTTATGGGAACCAAAAAACGATCGAAAAAAAAAAAAAAAATAAAAAAAAAAAAAAAACCCCATTTAAAAATTCACAATAACCCAAAATTTCTAATAATCCAAAAATTCCCCGTTGGAATAAACGGTTGGAACTTGGATTTTGACTCTATTTACTACGAACCTACCCTGAGCCAAACCAAGTGAGAACAATATCCGAACCTGAACCTTCTCTGAATCAAAAGAAGGCAATTCTCCTGCTCGAACCATATTCGCATATTATCTTACCATCGATATGGTATAAATCTGACCTAGAAAAACGAAATTTGAGTCTCTTCTCACGCTTAGTGTGGAAGTAAAAGAAAATCAATCCATACGGATTATATAAAAAATAAAAAATAATTAATTATCCTACCCACCAATTATCTTATTATTATAATTTTAGGTAATGCTTAAAGTATTATAAAACACCAGCCAAGACATATTTTACATTTATACAAAATATAGGTCGAACATTTCTGAAAGAATTTAGATGCCGTGAACTAAGGTTCGAACCAAAACCATAGGTGCGATAAGTTTAATAAACCGGTTCTAATAAACGACTCGCCTCATCAATGAAATTGACGAAAGATTAATATTCACCACCTCAACCAAACCAGTCCTTACTTCCAAGCGGTTAGTTAAGGACGGGAAGTGAAAAGTATTGTGAAATTTTGCTTCTGCATTGCATCTTGACAGGTGGATAGTCTTAACAACTAAGCAGCTTTATCGCCATGGAGAACACTTGCTATAAATGAAGCTTACGCATTAGTTGATTTCCCCACTTGATAAGCAGTAAAGTTTGGGGGCTTTTTGTGATTCTTTGGGGCTATTTGCTTTGATGATTCGTCAGTCACTGTTTGTGCCTTTGCTATTTTCCCAAGGCTTGGAAACTATCAAAAGTCATCCCAATCAGAAAAGCTGGCAAACCTCCTGAGCGTCCTTCTTCTTATCGTACTGTAGTTTGAAAAATTCTCGAAAAAATGATAGAGATGATTGAAGATAATGATATCCTACCCTCGCAACAATTTGGGTTCCGAAGAGAACATAGCACAATACCTACCTTGCCCCAATGTTCCTGTCTTTTACCCATTCTTTTTAAGGCCCTCTTCTGGTCTTTAGAGGAGAACAAAGATTTTGTAAACCTATAAATATTTAATATAAAAAAATACAAAATTAAAAATTTGTGAATGCGAGGGGCTGTTCAAAAAGCTCGGGATCCAAAGTAGGCTCTTCCAAAAAAAGATGAGTCGATGGTGCCCACGTTTCCGGGAGTTACAATTATCAGAAAGCAAACGGAAGTGAAAGTTGGTTAGTAAGAATGCCCTTATCGTCCGTAGCAGAATTGTGAAAATAAAATTGAATTTGAAAACGGCCTTCAAAAACGAAAAATCGATTTTTGACCATTTTTTTGCAGTCCAGTGTACAAAAAAATAGTAAAAACCTTTGTTGATTGAGGTAGGGACGATAGCCACGTTAACTCTGCGTCCATAAAGCCTTACATCATTAAAATCGGTTCGGTAGAACTTGAGAAAATGTGGGCACCATTTTAAAAAACGTGGTTTCGAGAAAAACGCGTTCAAAGTTTGAAGTAATGAGAAAATTACTTGTATTTGTGAACACATTGGTCGACAAAAAAGCCTATATCTTCTAAAGTATTTCGAATTTTGAAAAAATTCTTTTGGAATAATATTTTTGAATACCTAAGCTAAAAAATAAAAAAAATTCTTTTTTTCTTTCTTTTAGAAATTTCTTTCGGTTGGTTTCAAACCTCCCGTGTTTGGTTTAGCAAAACTCTTTTCGCACTAGCGCCCTGTGTCGATGGTGCCGCCATCTACCTGAAAGGCAGCGAATTAAGGGCTGCAAGTTATACCTCATGTTTGGCGCCAACAAATTTTTAAATTTTGCATTATATTTATGGAAAATATGACTTAAATTTGAATTATGATTTAAAAATGCATCATAAAACATATAACACAATCAAAACATTTTAGTTAAATATCAAATTAACCCATAACTAAAATAGGGGTAATTTTTTGGCGAGAGATTCAGCCCTGTTTTTAGAGATGGAACTTCAATTGGAACATCTGGTGTTCTAACTAGATTTTCTAATAAGAAAATGAAATCTCTTGAAGTTCTGTGGCCCCGACGATTTTTTCGAGAGATTTACAAACCAACCATCGGCAAAATCTCTAGAGATTTCTGTGGCACCCCCGAAAGTGTGTGAAGTGCTGCCCATCACAGTTTTGGTTATTGCCTCATAATTTGACTATTGGTTATCCCATCTTTATTAGATCTTCAGCAAATCCGCTAACGCTAACTACTAACTATCTCTATAAGGTACGATCTATGTATCTACAAAACTGTGGGATCTTTATCTGCCTGCAAGTATGTATTAGAAGTTTATGTCCCATACATGTCTTGATTCAAGAGCGTTTGTTCTCTTTTTAATAACATTAACAGCCGTTTTTGGATTCAACAACATTTCGTACTTATTTCGAGAACACTCAAGAACAAAACATACTTCAAATTATAAGTACAAAACGGTATAAATTCTATTCCGACCATCTTAGCTGTTTACTTGGGATTTATTTACGCTCTGAATATGTTAAATCAGATGAAATATTTAAAAATTATTGGAATAATTTCCAATGATGAAAATGATCTTCCTTTTAGGAAAAACAACAACAAATATTGCCCAAAATTTAATGTCTAATCATGACCCACATAGGATATGTTGCAAAACAATAACAGTATTACAGTAACACATTCTCTAGCACATATTTTGCTTGCTCGATGCTCAGTACTGCAAATTGGTTTAATTTCAAATTTTGGCTCATTCTCAATCTTAATTTGGAGTTCTATTTGTTTTGATTATATTCGAATGCTGTCTGTCTGTCTGTCGCACTCTCGCATATTCGTTGGCCTTTAGCCCACTTAATGCCCAACGTCCATATAGTATGACATTGTCAACTAAAGCCAAATTGTCTATTATTATTGTGCTATCTTTGCCGGTCAGTAAATTGCCCAGGTGTGTATCGTAGGTAAGAAGGAAACAGTTATACCATTGATACGTCCCACGCGTGGATTTGGCCCTCCTCCTCTCTGTGTCTGTGTGTGTGTGTGTGCCATTTAATTCTGGCCTGTCATGTCTTTAAACAATTTCCCTGTCTCCACACACACACACACACATTAGAGATGTGCACTGTGAGTATCGTGCGTGAATTAACCGGAATGCCACACTATGCGTGGCCCATCCCTGAGCCAGAGTCTTGGCACTTTGGGTACAACGTGTCGCATACGTGTTCGAGTCGAAAAATTTGTCCTTCCTGCTCCCGCTCCGGCTGCTACGTTGGCTGGACATTTTGTATGCGTGCGTGTTTCACATTTTTTTTCGTATTGTTTTTATTTGAAGCCTATTTTTCTGTTTGTCAGCAGAAAAACAAAAGTGTGGGGGGAGGGTTGTGGCACAGTGGGATAACGATACGAATTTTTAAAAAATGTTGAACGAAATCATACCGAAATGTGCTAAGACCAGCGATGGTCGCCGGTTCCCCCAGGGGGTGAAGACATTTCGTTATTTACACATATACGAGCCGAACATATGCCAAAGCTGAGGAGAAGAGAACAAAAGCCTTTCAGGTCGAAGCAAATTCACTCTCACGTTTTGAACTCGCTCTCGTTTTCTTAAACTAAAATCAAAATGTTCCTAAAATGGGCCGAGACACTTAAATAGAGTTTGTCAAGAGGGAGTGTACAAGCGACACAAACCAGCTCTGACCTATCATCGGCCATTGCTAAAATCTTTCATTCTTTCTTTTTTGATCTTTCAAGCTCAATTAGATTGCCGTCCCAATGTCACAGTTTTTGTCCCACTGTCCCCCGTATTGATTAATCTTGTCTTGTCATTAAAATTTTTGCAAATGTCATTTCAAGTTGATTCGTTTTCGTCCATGTCGTCGATTGCCTTACGAAATGTGAAAAACAATTTGAGAAAATGTGGGTGACCAGGACAGGACAGGCCAGAGCCAGAGTCAGACGACGACGACGACGACACTCAATGAGAGAGAGCTTCAGTCATCATCATTGTGAGTTTGTCTGTCGCCAGCAATCGCAGCCAGTACAAAATGGCCCATGGAATTTCTATAATTTATGGGCTTCCAAAGCCATTTACATTTGTCATTTGCCTCCCCCGTTCCTACCCGCCGCAGGCTTCAACAGGATATATATATATATATTTGTATAGCTCGCTCAATGTTTATATAAAGTCGAGACGCGCAGTAAAATCAGGCAAAACCATAATAAAATCATTAAATGAAATTTTCGCTCTGTGTTTTTCTCTCGACTTGATTTCATTATATGGCCAATCATTTTATTACAAACAATCTATGCCCCAATGCAGTTCAATCAACCAATTGACTGACTGAGCAAAGTAACTAAGCGACTGCCTACAGATTGACAGACAGAACAGGAAGCATTAATGATGTTACTTACAAGCACCAAAGCGTAGGGTAAGGTAGAGATAAGTTAATGAACTTATTCAACTTACAACAACAAAACAAAAAAAAAGCAAAAACCGTGACACAAATTGAGGATTAATGTTTGTAGGTTCAATTCACAATTCAATCATCAACGCATAGTCTTAGCGGTTAGAGACAGAGTTGTATACGAATAATTGCTTAAGTCTTATAAATTTAAATTATTTACTGTTCCCTCGGGTAAAGGCGGACATGGCTATATCAACTCAGCTCGTCATGCTGATCAAGAATATATATATGTGCTTTGAGATGTAATTTCCTTTCTGTGTGTTACAAACATCCGGACAATTTTAATATACCCTCTCCAAGGGTATAAAAATGTGTGTACATTAGGAGGGACTTCAAATATTTTGCTGTTGATAGTAGGTCTCGGCATTCCCCAAACTAATATTTATTGTATAATTAATAATTGTGAAAATCAATCTGAAGCTGCAAGAATCGAAAAAGGTATATGGTTTTTTCGTGGATTTTAAAGCAGCCTTTGATAAAGTGCCAAGAAATCTCCTTTGGTATAAACTGCACAAAATGGGAGTTTCTTCGAAATTTGTCAACTTTATGGAAAGAGTAGAGTATACGGTCAAACAGAAGCGGCGGTTTGGACGGGAGATCTACTGTCGAACTACTTTGAGACTGGAGTCGGAGTAAGACAAGGATGTATACTTTTCCCCCTGTTGTTTGCGCTTTATTTGGAAGATCTCCCTGATGGTCTACAAGGAGGCTTGAGTTTGGGCGGAGTAAATATTCGCCTGCTCCTATATGAGGATGACATCGTCATCTTAGTGCTGCAGAAAATTGCGACCAATGGGGAATGGAAGTCAACCTATCAAAGTCTGAGGTAATGGTCTTTAGAAAAGGCGGCAGACTGGCAGCAGCGGAAAAATGGACCTTCAAAGGAGATGCTATAAAAATTGCAACAGAATATAAGTATCTCGGAGTATATTTTACGCCTACCCCTACTTTCAAGGAACATATATTGAGTCTTCTCAACGCTGAGGCAAAAGCCAGTATCAACTGCTTATGGAGCCGCTTTTTGGCAAAACCCAATGTAAGCATCGGAGCGAAATGGAAACTATTTAACGCTGTATGTAGGGGTGTTCAGACCAGATATTTTCTGATATTTCGAGGTGGTGTATAGTCTGCACACATATTTCCTGAAGAAAGTCCTTAGGCTGCCACCGAATACCCCTGTATATGCCCTATCCTTGGAGATCTGCATGGATGATGCGCAGCTCTATTCCTTGGATTTACACCTTGGATACGTTGGAAAAACCCGATTTTTGTATGGAGAAAGTCGACTGCCCCACTTTATTACATCCGAAATAGTCAGGAAAAACGTTTTCTGGGCACAAGAGCTGGATAAGGTATGCGCTCCTCTCTCTTTTAACTGGAAAAATGGTCTACGCTCCGCTCAAGATTGGAATAGAATGAGACTCAGTATAATGGAAGCTCTTAGACAGAAGACTCATGCGGAACGAATGACTCGGAAAGGATCCAGCGAAACAAGAATCTACAGATTCCTCGACCATACAGCTGCCCTTAAACTGCAGCATCTTGACATCTGTAATATCACATGGGTAATGAAAGCGCGGCTTGACCTTATTACGCTGGTACATAGAAAAGTCGGTAATAGTCATCCACTTAGTAAAACCGGAAAAAAGAGAAGACACACTTTTAGGAAGAAGTCTGCCACAAGGACCACAAGATGGGCGTTCCTGGTGTGCACAAAGACATACTCTTACAAAGTAGGAGCTACAATAGCTTTGACGAGAAATAGTAAAGGATAACAGAGGACAGACAGAACTGGGGAAGAGACGGGCGGCAAAGGTGAATCGACTCAGCTCATCATGAACGAAAATCTATATGGTTTACAGGGTGAAAGGAGTATTTCTGTTAAAATAAATTAGAAGGCGTTTTGCAGATATAAAGCTAATTGGAAGGAATACTGTACAACAATAATTCTGCGGGCGCATCAGTCAGAAGCCCGCACTGCCAGAACATCAAAGCCCCGTACTGCTGCATCCTATTGATCTCAATTATGTTGGTGGGAGCAGTATATTTTAAAAAAAGAAAAAAAGACTCGTACAATGGATATTCGAATATCCAATTAAGATCCATTTTTTAAATATCCTTTTCGCATTTTTCAGCTTCTTTGGATGAAGAATAAAGATAATGAAATATTTTATTTCTGATGTATCCTTTTTAAGCGAAAATAAATCGATTTCGAAAATATCCAATGGATCCCAAAATAGGATAGTTAACTATCCAGTCCAAATGGATACCGAAAACATCCTAAGGATCATCAAAACTATCCTTTTTTTCTCAGTGAAGTAGCATACTATTTCTTTGATACATAGGTTAAGTTAGGTTGAGATGGCTAGGGACAGTAAGACAGTCTTATACCATACTATTCCCTATTTAAGCCAGTGGAGGTTTCTCCCGACTGAACCATTGTGACGACGTTAAGAATTTTTAGTAGAGATGGAATCTCAACAACGGATACTTCCTAGAGGTTGAGTAGAAATGGGTGACCAAAAGTTTTGAGTCTCCTTCTACTAAGAGCTGGTCAATGGCAAAGAAGATGTAGTAATGTCTTCTCCTCTTCTTCACATTGGCAGCCGCTGCAGAAGTCGTTGTGAGCTACGCCCAAGCGTGAAGCATGCCTGCCGATAAGGCACTGACCCGTTAGGGCCCCAACCAGTATAGATATGCTTTCTCTACTTTGGCGCAGAAGACTGTTGGTTCATTTTAGGTTGAACGTTGGCTACGTGAGTCCTGCTGCGGTGCAAACCGGAAGGTTGTTCCATCGTTCTGTAGCCAGGCGCCACGTTTCATCATTCTTCGATACATGCTTCTCCATGATGAAAATTGAAATTGGCTATCTTGATACCGCATCACTCAATTTCAGTAGAAGTATCAGAATCAATGATCAGAGCAAGTTGTTCTGCTGAACAAGGCCAGTATTTGTAGGCTTATTCTGCAATGCTCTTTGTATTTTAAAATTAACCACATGGCGTCTTAACGTTAGCCGCCATGCCCCATAAACGAGACGGTGAGTCAAATCGCGGTAAAGAAGCCTTTTATTTATTAAGCTCTCAGCTTGCAAATAACCCGGTGGTGCTGATGATAAGATTATTGGAAGATGGTGAGTTTGAGTCTCTTAGCGAGCATAAATTTTTTTTGTTTTTATACCCTTGCAGAAGAGGGTATATTAAAATTGTAAAGCCTAGAAGGAAGCATCTCCGACCGCATAAATTATATATATATTCTCGATCAGCATGACGAGCTGATTTGATATAGCCATGTCCGTCAGAGAGTCTCTTTAGAGATATATGACAAGTGATACAATAGATGGATTAGTATATTTCTGTTCTTTTTTGGAGGCAACGCCTGTCTTAAGAATTTATTTAAATGCTCGCGGATGCCTTTTCCGATTGCTATCGATAAAAATTGTATCAGGCTGCCACATTTTTGGGGTAAAACAATCTGGCTGCACTGATTTTTTTCGGTGGCAGACTCCAATTGCCACGTTTTGGTACGACCGGACGACCAGTCTCAGGCAACAAATACCAAAAAGGGTCGCACGATCTCAGTTTAAACATCCTATCACAGAGAACTGTAAGAGGTAAAAACAATTAGTTTTTCAACGCGCGTGCGTGCTCAAGTCCATTTTTATCAAGGAACATTGCAAGGCTTGGGAAATTTCTGCAGTAATTCTTTGCAGTTTTCTCTAATAGAGAATATAAAGTGAAATTTTCCGAAAACTGAGTAACTGTCAATCAGTAACAGTTTCTCACAGAGTTTACATAAGCCAGACCGGAGGCTGATTGGTGTAGTCCAACAACTAGAGCATTAGAAACAACCTTTATAAGTGAGACTCGAGTCGAGTAGATAACCAGACACTGACTCGGTCGTTCACAGAGGGAAAATACCTGTTCAGAAATTATGTTGCCTTCTACTTAAAAAAAGAACAAGATGTTGCCAAACTTCTTGAGAACTAATGTTTCAAATGTTCCTCGAATGAGTAAAGTTGTTCTTAATCGGATAATATTTGCTTTATACAACCCCAAAACCGGTTTTTGGCAAAGAGAGATACAAGAGAGAGTTGTTTTTTTTTTAACGCGAGCATAAGTAGCCCTTTGGATGTGAATCTGCAAAAGTCTGCAACGGCTGAATGTGTTGGTACGTTATTCCATACGTTAAGTGCTTAAGGTACAGGGTTCAATTTCCAGTCAAACCCGAAAATATTTGTCTGTGTTTTTCTAAACAACTTAAATCAAACGAGTCAGGTGGAGTAGGGGGGGGGGTCATTGAAGTTTGTTGTATAAGCAATGTGTCTGATCTTACGGAATATTTCGATAGGATAAGCAGCAGAGTATATCCAAGATCCTCTTGCCTTCCTTCACTTCCAATCCCAAGAGGTATGTCCACACGTTCCCTATTCCCATCAAACTTTTTTCCCAATTGAGTTTGAAATGTTCTTGAAAACAGACCAATATTAACTCAAATCAAGTTCTTAAAAATGGAACAATATCAACTCAATTTGAGTTTTTTCTCTCTGTGTACACACAGACTATATTTTGTTGTTGCGCCGTCTGCTTGTGAGCCTTGCTGGCGCAGATACGCATTGACTTTAAGCTTTTAACTCAACTGCTTGTGCGACAAAGTGGCGCCAGTTGTCGAAAAATAACAATTGGAAGCAAAAGTGTGCCCCCACCACTAATGTATTTACCTTGTTTTTGCCTTATCATAAGAATGACAGACTTTTGTGGCATTTTTTTTAAGATTTCGTTGCTCATTCGAAACGATAGCAAATCGTGTAGGTGCTTTCGAGAGCGGTGGAAGAATGAATTGATTTGTGACTGGGTTTGGTTGGTGCTTTTCCTAAATTTACAGTACATGCCGTAAGCGGCGCTTGTCCAGATTACGCAGTTCCATTTGTACTCGTAGTAGTTTTCACTCCCAAGCATGATTCCCAGCAAATATACAAAAGCTACATCAACAAAGCTCTGATTTTTCCATGCATTTCGGCTTGTAACTGTACAGAAACTAGACAGGCTTTGAGCCTTACTCATTTGAAAATTTGAAAGGAAGTGTCCATTAAATTATAATAATTGAGTAAGATTTCCTTTACCTCCTCTAAAGGTCGTTTGCTTGACACACCCTTTTTTTTTTTTTTTTTTGTTTTTTTTTTTTTTTTTGCTCTGTTAGGACTTCCCTCAATTTTCTTATATCCACTTCCACATCTCTCAATCCCCTAGAGCAACTTGTTACCAAGACACATTCGGTTGGTCACTTTACGAGCCAATCGCCGTATGGCTTCCTCTTGCAAAATCAAATAACTTCACTAAAATGTTACCTTGTCCAACTTAATATACGAGCCCATACATACCACGAAGGAAGAAAGGATGCTGGGGAGGCTGCCTTAATGGCAATGCTCACCTGTAAAAAGCCAATAAAAATGCTGGGACAACAATAACATATTACTGCCTGACTTCCATAACAATGAACCCTTCAGTTTGGGCCTGGAAGGAAGTGGCAGGTGTGTGCGTGTGTGTGTGTGTGTGTGTGTCCCCGTGCGTGTCCTTCGGCACACGTGAAAATGTCAATAAAGGTCGCATGGTAATGTCCCAAACAAAGACCAGAACCAGAAACAGCTTCTATATAGAACAAAAGATATTTACGCACTTTGCTACCAAGATTCTCCACCTGGCATGGTTATATTTATTGCTTTTTTCCACTAATTGACAGCAATTTACCAGCTGAAGAAGTGTTAGGTCAGGACAAGGAATTCGGCCAAAACAAACTGACTAAGCCATCGCGTGCATTGGAGGAGGAGGGTGGGCATCATCTTTGAGGTAGGCAACTTTCTTCATAATTGACAGCTAATTTTGCGCCTTTATTGCTTTTCCACGCTGGCCATGTAATTCAGTTAATTTATTAATATTTATATGCCAGAGAGAGAGAGAGAGAGAGAGAGCTAGGCGTCTGATGGGTTTTGGACAGTGGCTTGTTTACTTTTCAGCCGACAGCCACCACGCTACGAAAGTGTCAAGACCAACCGCCCACCCATCCTTTTCCCCTTAAGCTTCACTGCGTTAAATTGTCAATGGAACAGGACAGGAACAGGCTTTAAGGACACAAGCTGTCAGTTTTGGTGGAAGAAGAAGGTGACCTTTGTTGAAAGGAGGTGAAGGCATTTACTTAATAGCTGAAGGGAAGCGACTGAAACCAAATACTATTTTCTTTCAGACGTTTTTTGAGTAACTACACTTTGTTAAAAGCCTTTGTAAAACTGTTTAAAAAAGGGAAAAAAAGATTCATTAGGATTAAGCGTGGCGAGTGTGGCCTAGGGGAAGAGAGCGACTTTAAACCGGAAAATGGAATTCGTTTTCCGCATAGGAAGAGCCGTGCTTATAGCCCTCACGCATGGCCTATGGCTTTGCTTAGTGCTACAACCACTTCATATGCTTTCTCTCTTCTCTTTCTCTGAAAGAGGGGACAAATGATTTCGTCTGTATCAGACAGCCACGAGCAGAGTATGGAATAATTGGTTTTCTCTTTCCATTTCTTGAGGTTGTTGTTGCTTCAAAAATATTTTCTTCATTTGTATAGGTGTCTAAGCGGTCGTAAGCTGGCTCTGGGCTCCTGTGCTTTAAAGCATTGAGGGGCAACAAAATCTAACAAAAAGGCTTAGAAACAACAAATAGTGTTATACCCCTGCAAAGGGTATAATAATTTCACTCTGAAGATATATATTTTGGATCAGGACGACAAGCTGAGTCGATTAAGCATTGTCTACGCAAATAAGACTCTTAGTTTTCAAACTTTCGAGCTGAAGCTTTGCAAAGAGAGAATATGTCCCCGCTTGGATGACTATATATTATATTTAAAAAAATTTAATAAATAAAAAAATATATTAATTACATAAATCAAGTACCGATTTTTTGGCATAAAGTCGAAAATTTCATGGAAACAAAACTCATTTTTGATAATACACCTTCAAACTACATAGTCTATATACAAAGAATCAAATAATATTTTCGATTGTTTGGCAACCCTGAAATTGTTATCGACTATCGAAGTCAGCTGTTGAGTTAAGTGATTGTTGCGAAAAAATTGCCGTCAAATTTTTGTTAACTTTGCGGACTTGCACGTCGTATAACTTTGCACAATAAATTATTGCAAATTATGGATATTGAAGGCCAGGGTATGTAGAATGTATAGATATAAGCATTTTGTGATAATGTTTAATACGTGTGTATTAATGTGTGTTATTTTGTGTTGTCCATATACAGAGAAAACTTAACCAAAGTGCTCGTCTTCTATAGAGTAGAACTTTTTTGGAATTAACCGGAATCAATTATAATGTATGTTAAAATAAACTTCAATATGTATATTACATTATGTTATTAATGTTTTTTGCGGCCATTTGCGGCCCTTGCGGTATTCTCAACTTGTAGGTAAGCTTGAGTTCTCTCATGCAACGCTGCTCGAGATATGGATTAACAACAATCGAGATGGTTCCGCTATCAAAAGCTGGGTTTTTGAGCAACTAAGTGATTATAAGCTCAGCAATGAGAAAAAGGATGAAATAAACCTAAAAATAAGCTGCATTGAAAAATATGTAAAGATGAATCTGAAAAAATGTAGCCGTAATATCCGAACATTTAAGAAGAGACATTCTAATTGGCTATCATTAGGTATGACAATTTTTTTGGAAAGACAGGAGGAGACGCACAGCCTTAAAGAAATGGGTCGTCCAAAGCTGCCATATAATGAGGCAGGACAACGCTTAAAAAGAAAGTTGGCTTCCGACTTAGCGGGCAATAATGGAAATTGCACCAGTCTTTTTATGCATGCAGCCGCGGTCTCCGCCAAAAAAACAAATGAATGTGATACAGCATATGTCCTAAAGAAAGCAATGCTTACTTCAAATGGACCAAGTGAAGTTAAAAAAAAAGCTTTTTGCATCTGAACCCATACCTCTGTCTCCTAGTGAAGCACTAGAATTTATGCTGGAAAATTCTTTGAGCAAAGCACAATATAATTCAATGCGAAATCTTAACATAAAGCAAAATTCGGACATATATCCTAGCTACAAAAGAATTCAGGAAGCTATATTACAGTTAAGACAGGAATTACTGCAACTGAAACATTGGCTGAAGTTTCATTGCAAAGCCTGTTAAACCATACTGCTAGCCGGATTGTACATAAGCAGGATGAGATTTTTAAATATCTTGATATTAGGAGCGCCATGTTGATTGTTAGCTACGGATTCGACGGCACAACGGGTCAGAGCATGTATAGGCAGAGATTTGAAGTAAACGAGCCGGATTCCCTAGACCAATCTTTGTTTGTGACAACAATCATTCCCATTAAGCTAATAGATGAGTCAGAGACGGTTCTTTGGCTAAATCTGACACCCCAGTCAGTCAGATATTGTAGGCCACTTGAAATGGAATTTGTCAGGGAGAGCAAAGAACACATCCTAAAGGAAAAAGAAAATTCAGACATACAAATACGAAACATGTTACCATATATATGCACAACTTCGAACGGAAAAAAGATTAACATATCATATGATCTTTATATGACGTTAATAGATGGCAAGGTTTTAAATATTTTGACTGGCACAAAATCTTGTCAATTATGCCCGATCTGTGGAGCTGGACCTAAACAATTTATGGCAACCACCGATATTTCCGCAGGGATATTTACACCAAATCAGGGGACTCTTCAATACGGGACTAGCCCTTTACATGCCTGGATACGGATATTTGAATTGTTACTTAAGATTGCTTACAGAATGGAATTCAGAAAATGGCAAGTAAGGGATAAAATGGAAAAAATTCAAATGATGGAAAAAAAAACTTATACAAAAGAGAATGTATCAGATAATGGGCGTACATGTGTATAAACCAAAGCATAATGTAAATGGGAACACAAACGATGGCAATACAGCAAGGAAAGCGTTTTCAAATATAAAAGAATTAGCATTCATTTTGGAATTGGAAATAGATTTACTTGAAAACCTCCGGATTATATTAATCGCAATTTCTTGTGAATTTCTAATTAGTGCTCCTAATTTTCAAACTCTGCGAAGAAACGTTTACTGCATTTATGACCAATTACCCGTGGTATCCAATGTTCCCAACATTGCACAAAATACTGGTTCATTGATCTCAAATAATAACATCATCGTACGTATACGCAATGCATTCTTATATGGGCGGTAAGAGTAGGCGTGTCCAGAATCATCCACATTTTTTTCCAGGTATTATGCATTCTATAGCTATATTTTTCTATATTTTTAGCACTCCTAAACTCGGTGATTGTTAACTACTTGTTGTTTCAAAAACATTTTCCTTGTTTGTATTCATCTACGCGATCGTAAGCTGACTGTGGGCACCCCTGATCTGAAGCTCTTTACTTTTTTTATTTAATTTGTAAATTCAAATATTAAGACAATTGTCTCCAGACACACTTAAGTGAGGAAGGATTCGGTAATAATTTTACTTGCATTTAGTGTATCTCAAAACTTTTGTACCTACCCTCGTCCTTTTTTTTAACAATTTGCAGCAAATCAATGCACTTCAATTGATTATGAAAAAACCGCAGATTAGTGGCTTAAAGCAACGTTTAATTAAAAAGTATCTTTCGTCCTGGCCTAAATATATGTATATGAATCTGTGCGATTGTCTGGTTTTGGTTTCATCGTTCCCACATCCCCTGCAGGCCTTTAATGGCCGCATATACCGAGAGTCCCGTGTCAAAGACTTAATTTGCATATTTTCCGGGTAGTTCTTTTTTCCGTTGTTGTTTGTGGCCCACTCACTGGTTGCGGTCGGCGTTCGGGTGGCGGGTCGGCCCGACTGTCGCATAAAATATGTAAATTAACATATTTTATTTGCACTATGCCATTATATTTAATAGGATTTTAATGCTTGACGGGAGGCATGACACGTGCATTTAAATAAATTAAACAGCCGAAAATTGCAGTTTTATGAGGCGAGTTCATTAACGACGTCCATCTCAATTGTGGCTGCCAATGGATTAGCGAGGCGAGTGCTAATTGCTAAATCAAGCCGTTTGGCACTGAGTGACGGGAGCGGCAACGGCAGCGGCAGCCACAATTAAATTATGTGGCACACGTGCCCAGGCAGGAGCAAAAACTAGTTTCATTTCTTTGTCGTTTTTCACTTTGTGCTCTTTCCGCCCCTTCCACCGTCGTGTACTTGGGCTTGTTGTTACAACTCATTAGTTTCACGTGGCGACCGCCCAAAGGACCTTCCTACCCATCGAAATCCTTTGATGCAGTCGTAAACTTTACTGCTCTCCTAAGGACGTGTGGGAGAGCCGAAGCGAAAAAATGCTGTGTGTCCGAGTCAACGTGTTGATGATGAGCAGCTGGGCCAAACTTGAAAAAGCACGGCGCAAAAGGAAAACAAGTCAAGGGTCGTCGGAGCCGTCGCTAGACGTGCCCAACCGCTCGAGTACCATGTGGAATGTCACGCCCCGTTTGCCGTTAGCGACATGGTCATGGACCGACCGTGTGTGGGTCTAATATTTCTTGAATTCTCTCAGTGTAGCCGCAAAAGTCTGCACTCATCCGTTTGTTGTTACCTTACGGCGTCTGGTTGGCATCCTTTCCTGACACGGCCCGGCCCAGTCTGCCATCGCCGTCGCCGTCTCGTGTGTACAGTTTTTTAGTCTCATTTCGGAGTAAAGTTATTTTGTACATACTTAATGGGCCCCTAGGAGCTGCTGAGGCGTAGTTGAGCCTATCTTAAGGAAACAACAAACAGGGATTTAATTGGTCGTCGAGAAGGACATTGAATCGAAAAATTTAAAAAATTCTATAGGATGTTTCATGGGCAAAACTTTGCTGCTTAAGCTCAATTTGATCATAGAAGAGTGAGAGCTTTAGTAAGCCTTTTCGTTACAGAATACAGAAACAAGTATCAAGTACAAATCTCCGAAATTCTCATTAATAACCGCGAAATGGTTCAGTTCAAATAGCCAAACATATGATTTAATTTTGGGATTTTTATGGCATCGTCTTATAATTCCTCTTGGGCAACTGTTTAACCCTAAAAGATCTCCTCTGTCCTTCATTATCCAAGTTATCTCGCTTTGCTTGAAAGACTCGATGCAGTATGTGGGTCGGATCCTATAGCATAATTAAGGTCTTTATATACTCTTGATGCACTTACTGACGCCTTGTTCATGTGTTGCATGCGATTGTCTGCTTTTGATGCGTTTAGGAACCGAACATTTTCACTTTATTTTTTTGCGATTTGATTTGAGCAAATTCGTACAATTTCACTTAATTCGTGTGCTCCGAAATTCGCCAGATTTGGATATCGATAATGTTTCATTTCCATCTGGATTTGTGTCATTCCACATAACAAAAACAGCTGATGAGCGCCATTACAATTTTGTAAAGTTTGTTTGGAAAAAAATTTTAAGTGAAATTAAAATGCCTTTTTTATTTGCAATTGCCTGCTTTGAGGAAAAACGACGCCGTAAAATTTTTCAGCTAAGACGCAGACATCATTTACGGAAAAATATGTCGCTTTTAGATGAACGGTAAGTGAGTGACTTATGAACTTGTTTTTTAACGAAAAGCTCATTGTTTTTAGGTACTGGGAATCGTTTCGATTGGATAAACAATTTTTAATAATTTGATCGAAAATACGAGCAGATCTCAGTCATCCCGAATAGCGCAGTCAACTCAACTAGCAGCAGTGCTGCGGTATCTTGCCACTGGCTCTTACCAGTTGTCTGTTGCAAAGGATCACCTTATAAACATGGTAAGGAGTACATTTGGGAAGATACTCTACAATATTATTCAGCTGCTGGAAAGGACAATATGCGCAGAGGAAATCAATTTACAAATGACACCAAGAGAAATTCAGAAATCGCGGGAATACTTTTCTTAGCATTATCGCATGTGCAGATGGAACACACATTCAAATTAGAAAACCTACAATTCTATGAATCTGTGAACAGAAAAGGATATTGCAGTTTAAATGCCATGGTGGTAAGCAAGACAACGAAAACGTTTGCACATATTTTTAATTTTTCTGTTTATTTCAGGTATGTAATTAAAACTGGAAATTTTGGCTATTGATGCTACTCATCCTGGATCTTGCCATGACGCATTTATTTGGATGAATAGTCAGGCAAGAGAGTATATGTATATTTCGAACATCAATTGATAGCTTTGTTTTGGCTGATTCAGGATACGCTTTAGAACATTTCGTTTTACCACCTTATAGAGGTGCTGAAAGTGGTTCTATGCAGCACATTTTCAACAAAATACGTTGCGCAGCACGAAATATTGTTGAACGCACTATTGGCGTTTTAAAAAGTCGATTTCGGTGATTGCCAAAATCCTTAAACTATGAACCCGTCTTTGCTGGCGGAATTATAAATGCGCTGCGCTTTACACAACACGCCGTAGGCTTAAGACCCCATTATTTGATGAAGATTGGAGCCCGATGAAACCCCGGAAATTGACAACATTAATGAGTACCAAGACCGCCATAATTGTGTTGGAGTCAGAGATGAAATAGCACGTAATCTATTTGAATAAATATAAATACATATGTAAAAATAGAAAATCATATTTATTTCTTTATTATTATATTCGAACTTACTACACTTAAACAGTCTTATTCATAAATAAACTTAAATTCGTCTTTTGAGATATGTATTTATTTTATTTTGGTTAGTTCAGTCATATAAAAGTGTAGCCAGAACACTTCAATTTGATCTGGCAGACTTCTCGATAATAAAAAAACAAAAGCATTTCACTTAAGACTAAAAAAAATATGTTTGGAAAATAACCCTACTTATCTTTTTACAATAGAATTTTTTTGCAATTGGATTTTAACACTTCCAATTTATCTCGTTCGATATCCTCTACATTTCGGAAGTGTTGTTTCTTGGGCTGGGTCATCATAGATTGAAGATTATTGGCAATCAATTTCAAGGTCTCTGCCTAATCTTGGACCACAACTTGAAACGTCCTGTAGACCTCCAGTTTAGAGTGCCATATTTTAGCCAATCCAGTTTGGTCACTAGCATTGTTGTAATATATTTATAGGTACCTTTTGCCAACCTGTCATGTCTTTATTTGGAGGTCCTGCCGCATTTAAGTCGATTGCACTGCCTCAATGGCAGTCCGATCGCCCTTGGCAAACCCCTGGCCAAGTCAGGTTATCTCTCTAAAATTGATAAAGTTTCGTCTTGACTCGCATTCTTATGCGCATAAATTAATGGTTTTCAATTAATAAAACTGAAGGCAATTTTAATTATATAAGTTACTTACATATTTAACTTGTTTCTAATATCAGCTTACTCTTTAGAAAACAGCGACAGAGTTGCCAACGCTCGTAGCCATAATTTTTAACTTTACCGCTAATATTTTACTATTCAAAAACTTGATTGTGGTTCTGTCTTGTGTTCCTTAAATTATTTAAAACCATAATTAACCCCACACTAAAATTCATTAGCTTGTATGTGAAGTTTAAGCATTGTTTCGTATATTTTTACATTCCGCAGTCTACTTGGGCAACTCTAGCAATACTTCCCAGGTTTATCGGTAGTTATGTATCGATATATACCGTAGCAAATCATAAATTGTTGTTGTCAAAGGCATTTTGCTCATTTGTGCAATTATAGGAGGGGTTAGGAAAAAATTGTTTAACACAAGAGTTTAATCAAATTATAAGCGAGTCCACAAACACAATCTAAATAGTCCATGAATGTTAAAAAAATGGTTCATAGAAACCAGCTCTTATCTCTAGCGACAATTTCCATTTACTTTTTTCATTTGGACTCATAAGTCGCCGGTTTAAATCGGCGGGAATTTTGCGATTTGCGAATTTCGGAGCAACTACTTTTGCGGTTAGCGACCAAATCGGCAAATTTTGCAACAATGGGAGCATGGCATGTTAATCTCGGTTTTATATTAACTCTTGCCACCACAATAGCAGCATTTTTCTTTAATAAAGGCTATTTATTTATTTTCAGCATTTTACCAAATCTGATAGTTTGGGACATTAAGTGCAAATTTCAATTTTGCCTATAAAAGAAGTAAGAAAGTCAGTCAGAAGCCCGACTATAATACACTCTGTACCTAGAAGTGAGAGCTGTATGCAGTGCTGCCCGCTTATCTCCTAAGTTTCTAGCTCTCCCCCTCTCTCTCTCTCTCTTTCTCTCTAAGATTGTGCATCGTTGGTTGTCCTAGGGAGGGAGGGCGGTGGCAGGGGGTGATTCTTGTTGCTCATAAGTTGAGAACCACTCTCAGTCTTTATCATTTCTTGGAAAATTGATACATATTGCTAATGACTAAATATCTCAGAGGTACAGATCATCTATCTACAAACTGTGTATTATTGGGGGAGATATATTTTCAAATTGTGGGGGTGGAGGGCGTGCAAAATGTAAAATAAACTTGTGCCTGCAAGTATAAACATTTGTCAATGCATTTAAACATCTACCTAGCGATGTCGTTAAATCCTACATTGAGCCTTTACCTGCAACTCGAGCTGATTGCCAAACTTACCTCTAATCCATAAAATAGTGTTGGTAGAAGACAAGCTTTGCTATTATTTTCTTGTTTGTGTGGGTATGACCTAAAAAAAAATCCCTAAGTCAATGTATTGTTAAATGTAAATTCTAAATTATTGCTCTGTCCACATATTCAATATCAACTTTATCTATTTCAGCCTTCTGTAAGGCGTCCGTGTTGTAAATTTTCTTTATGAATAACCAAGCATTTTGACTTCTTAGGGTTAATTTTTAACCCGTTTCTCTGTATTTAATCACTTATTACACGTAGCTCGCTGTTACAAATGTTGACACTTTCTTAGCGGACGACTAACATCTTTTGTACATTATCTGCATACATCTGGACGTCACAGTTAGACAACAAAGTGGGAAGGTCATTTATGTACAAACAAAACTGTGAGGGTCTAGACCTGAACCTTGTGGGACCCTGTTTCTAGTTTTGAAGAAATATATTGTAGTATAGGTGGTTATCTGTTTGAAAAATATAAATTTTTAAATTTAAGTTACAAACTCGTTTAATCTTTAAAATTATAATTTGAGTAGCTACCGTAAAATGCTTTTCATTATCTGAGCTGTCCTGATAAACCAACCTGATAAATCCCGTTTTGTATTTTTCTTTTAACTTTTTGAATGTTTATAAAGTTAACATAAAATTTTGGCTAACCGTGTCAAATGCTTTACTAATGTCGTAAAGAGAAATAAAAATTTTTTAATGTTCGGTTTATAAAAGAATGACCCATATCCTGGTAATTTTTGTTACCAATGTGGAACTTCTTTTTTCTGAAGCCCGGACTGTTTATCATTAAGCAGTTTATTTTTTTCACATGAATTCACTTATTTGTTGAGGCCTTAATTTGTTAAAGAACCTTGGAAGAAATGGAAGGATTAGAATGGGTCTAAATTCATTTTGCCTTTTGAAATTGGTAAGACTTTGGCCGTTTTCCAGATCAGTCGAAAACAATAAGTTGTTAAATCAGTATTGAAAATGTGGGTCATGTGTACTAAGATTCCTGGCAACAGTATTTTTAGAAATCTTGGATCTAGGTCTAGACTAGATAGTCTAGTGGTATTTGATTTAATTTTTAATATGGACTCAGGGGACATCACTTGATTGACACTGCAAAATAAAACTATTATCACAGTTATTATTTATAAGAGAGTTCAATTACGAAGTGTCATGATTTAACAGCTACTTGAGATTGAACAAATTTACCATTTAGATCGTTTACGTTAATATTGTCAGCAAAGTTAGGTATATTGTCGCCCAATTCCTATCTGCTTTATATTTTTCCAGACTTGCTTTGAATTTAGTATGTTCGCATTGACGATTCATAAAGACTAGTTATTGCTTCGTTGCTTTTCATACTCCTGTTTCAGAAAATCTGTTTTATATCGTTTCCATTTTTGGTAAGCCTTGTCTCGCTCGCTTATGGCTCTTTTAATAGCACATTAGAAACGTAAACCCAAAGTGGTGATTCTGATTCTTTCTTTAACCACCAACAGGTATTTATTTATTATATAAAATATAATCAGTATTGCATTTAATGTTTGATTGTTCATATACTGATGATGAGGAGTAAATTGGATCCCATGAACAGAATTAAGATCATTAAAGGAGTCAGCAAGTTAATATTTTTAAAATCACGATACACAAAAGAATGGTCAGTACATCAGTATTTTTAGTACTATTTATTTTAACATCCCAGTGTTACAAGTATAAAAACTTAAAGTTTATAACACTAGTCACAAAAGTAGATATGTAAAGTGCAAGTAAATTGAATTAATATTAATAGAGACAATAAAATAAAATTTATTAGTGTATAATAGGAAAAATAAAATTAAGTTGAGTTTTATATGTAATCTTAACAGTATGATTTTATTTTGGTGCTTTGTAGTTATATGTTATCTTCTACTAGTGTGTGTTGAGCTTAGCTCGAAATAAAGTGCGTTGCTAATTGATTTTAGTTTCGTGTATGAGTTCTCCACAGAACAAGTAAACATATATAAAGTCTTTTTCTGATGCTGATGAAAAAGAAAAAGAAAAAAGCATATTTTTACTAATAACATTGCTCACTAGATGCCGAGGGTTTAATTTTTCATACATATAGGCAGGTTCCTTAGTGTTTATAATTTTGTGAAGTAAAATTAATGTACAGCTTGTAAAAGTCAGTAAAGGTAAGATTGTATATTTTATAAGAATGGTTAAATGCTGTCAGTTTCGTCTTTGAAATATACCTAGCAATGTGTTAAATACTACCTTCAGTCTTTCTTTACTGGGCATAACTTTGTTCCGATAACTCGACTACCATCGAATAGGGACGGTGTCAAAAATGTTTATTAAGTCGAAGGTTTTCGGAAGTACCAACGGCCTTGGACTGACCGTCCACGTCAAGTTCTAACTTAAATATAATTCATAAATTAATTGCCTTTTCTACATACTCTGTCTCTTTGTCGTCAATATAAAGTCTATCAAGAGTCTAATCATTATCATTACCTGTTGATGTTGACGTGAATTTAATAAATATTGTCTATTTAGCTTTTTGCTGATAATTCAGGGCAATGACAAAGAGTTCGGCCCGCGGAATTGCTGTATATCTTTAATTTCTTAAATATTGTGTAAAACTCCACGTGAGTTTGAAAGTGACGCCTGTTATTTAAATCAAACCATTCAGCTCTTTTTGTCAACTTGGCATTGTGAATGTCAACAAAATGACTTTATGTCAGTGGAAAATGAAAATGATAACAAATGATGCCAGTGGAAATTGGCTATAAATTGGCTTTTCCATTGTGTTGGAGGAAAATATTAAAAAAAGCGCGTTTCGCTGCTTAGTAAATGAATTTGATGTTTAATTTGTCTATAATAAAATGTTTCGTTCTACAGAATGGCAGAAAATAAAATGAAATAGGCATTCAAACACAAATTTTTGACCCAAATTTGAGATTTTTCTGACTAATTTTCAATTTTTGAGAAATAGAAAAGTAAAAGTTTTTTAAAAAAACCATGCCGCATACTTTGACTATTATGCGCTTTGCGGAGATAGCCCCTTACACACACATTTTTTTGTACAAATTTAAGGTATAGATAGTAACTTAAAAAGAACACAAAATTTGCAACATTTGAAAACCATTTGGAACACCCATCGACAACTCATTTTGTGTTGTTAGAGGTTTGTGCATAGAACAAGCCCTTTTCAGTAATTCTATTCTTTAAAGTTTACCTACGAAAGCGTTACCCTTAAACTGCTTCAGATGTTGAGCAATAGTTTCATTGTAGGAATCTATAAAGAAAATAAGTGCTTTTACTTCCCTCCCTTCATTTGAGTTAAGCTTGCAAACATTTTTCAATCGAATTGCCCTAAAACTTAAGTGTTTACCCTCCGTAAAGCTTAAAAACAAGCTCAATAAATATAAATAACAGCAAAATAGAACAAAAAAAAATAAAGGAAAATATGAACTGCAGCAAGGGAATACATTAACACGGAACGGAACGTTAGCATGCCAAAAAGCCCCTTCGTCACCGCCAACCCCAAGTGATTCGCCACATTTCAAGGGCTGCTGGCCCCTCAGGCTATATACATGTATGTGGCAGAAAAGTGGTGGCCAGGGTGTGAGCCCATAAAAAAGCACTTTGGAACGCATAAATTGATAAATTGATAATATAAATTAACCAATTCGATGTGTAACAAAAGGCAGCAAAAATATATACACAGGAGTTATATACAAAGTTGGGGCGAACAGGTAAAACAGGGCTGTTGGCCATTTTTTTGTTTGTTTGTTCAAAATTCTGGTACACAGTCATTAGTTTTGTGTGTGTGTGTGTGTTTTGGGAACAAGGGGAACCACTACAGGTATTTGTTATTGTAGTTGGGACGCCTCAAATAGGTGTGCATATTAGTATTAAATTGGCGCCCAACGTGGCAACCCTACATGTTGCCCAACGTATCATCAATCACTCTTTTAAAGTTTAATTACCAACGCTGATTTGGCAAACCACAAAAAGACAACATACACGCCCACACGACACTCACTTACAACGTCGGTTAATTACATAACCCGATTATGTTAAGTCATTTTTATAATAATTTGCCAAAGCATTTTTAAATTTGCAGCAGCCATGTTAAAACTTAAACCGCAAATTGAATTGAATGTCATATTTGTTTATGGTGGCAAATGAAAAAACGACAAACAAATCAAACTAGAAATTTGACCGCAAATTGAAAATTGGTGGAGCAAATCCGAAATTGCAATTTTATTAAATGAAATTGTTAAAGTCATTTAGAAAAAAAAAGGACTTTTGTGAAATAGTAACAAGCCTAGAGGCTAACCCAAGTTTTAATTACACTTTCAAACGAATGTTGATTACGATTCTTTCCAATTTGGCTTTTTTCCATTTCAACTTTCATTAACATCAACTATTTGCTCTGACTTAACCAAACTGCAATCCTTTATGACTTATGCACATGTCCTTTTCCTTTGTCCCAGTACAACTTTTACTGCTTCGTGCAGGAGTTTGGTTTTTATGCTTTTGTACAATGTTTTCTAAGACTTCTCAATAATTCTTGTGGTAATTTGATATTTTTTTTTTTTCGTGGTGTTTGTTTCGCCTGGTTGAGAGCAAAAATATGCGGTTGCTTGTCCCCAGTCCCTGAAAAGTAGACGGAGCAAATAAAGTGAAATATTTTTATTATTTAGCAGCGGTTTCTTTTCTCTTCCCTGCCCCTGCTTTGTGCGTTCACTTCCCGTACATTCTTTTGCCGTGAAAATAAATTGTGGCCATAGTCCTCCCCTCGCTCGCTCTGCTGTTCTATCTCTCTGTGTCTCTGTGTGTTCTATGGAGGCAAGTGGATTTCGTTTTCGTTTTTAAACAAAATATACGCCCAGGCATGTGTATAAGCCGGCGCAAATCAGAAATAATGAGACACAACTGAGAGTTAGGCGGCAGCTGGGCTGGGCTGGGCGCCATACATATGGGGACCGTGGGCTAAAGCATATGCGCTTCTCGAGTGGGTATCCAATGTCAGGGTGTGTGTTCTTCAAAAATAATTGCATATCCTCCTCATCATCCAACACTTTAAATACGCATGTCTAACATTTGAAAATGTATTTCCCTATTTTACAGGTACGTCTCTGTGTATTTTTAATTTATCCACCCCCCCACACAAAAAAAACAAACCGAGACTGGATTTTGTTTCCAACTAGAGCATAAAGATGTCCAAAGTGTCAGAGTAAATGGTTTACAATGTGGTAAGTGACTCTGATTAATTTGAATTTAAGTGAAAACTTGTTTAAAATTTGACATAAAATCTGAACAATCTCTATATCTTTAAAAGACTGACTGATTCACTGATTGGCAATCATCGCACAGCCTTAACGTTAAGAGATAGAGGGCTGTAATTATGGACAGAAGTTTCTATTAGTGGTGAAAGTGCGTACTAAGACGGTGCTTTGGAAAACTCCAACCAGAAAAGTTAGCAAGGGAAATGGGTTCTTCATCAATCGTTTCAATTTGGCCTATCTATGTGAGTCTGTGTTACAGTAAGCAATGCCAGCAACATGTAGGGGTGGCTATTTGGGCAGTCGAACGAATGCAGCAACGCACATGCGATATGTTAGGGCAGCAAGAAGCTCTCAATCACAAGAGTTACGAGCTTTCCGAAGTCAACAACAACAATTGGAGCAGAGACAAGCGCTCCAGACAGATGTTAACACACGCAGAACAATTGACCGACCACTTGAAAAAGTACATCGAACTTTTACATCTGCTTCGTTCCTCCGTCTTGCATTCGAGTATGAGCCAGATATCAAATATTCCGCTCATCCGAAAGTCCTGATCGGTGCTATGGACAAAGAATGTCCCAATTGTCTTGCGCTCAAATGAGTCCACCGGAAATAGCAACGCCACCAGAGCCATTGAACGGCTTGCTCATCGGCATGTATCCAGATTCAAACCTGTTTCTGCAGTCCATTCATAGATTTAATATTTGCTTTCAAATGACTTCGTTCAGAAATAATGCACAATACATCGGAAAATGGTCAGCAATTTAATTTACCTTTTAAAATCAAAGGTCAAGTGTACCATTGCTGCCAATGCCAAACGAACCA
This sequence comes from Lordiphosa stackelbergi, assembly GCA_018904235.1. Classification (NCBI taxonomy): domain Eukaryota; kingdom Metazoa; phylum Arthropoda; class Insecta; order Diptera; family Drosophilidae; genus Lordiphosa; species Lordiphosa stackelbergi. Next base: position 1,522 of record JAEIFU010001070.1, on the reverse strand, counting down.
CAAAAATTTTTACAAATTTACTTTATGAGCGGTGAGGACGTCAATCATGTGGCTGCACGTTGCGGCTACAATATCCTTGCTGTGGTTTCGTCAGGATTGATAACAACAGCGGGATTGTCAGTTTGCCATTCGTTCGTATGTGATTTTATGAATCTCAATAATTCGTTAAGCTGATTCAAAAGGAAGTCCATTTCGCCGACGATGCGCCTTGAGGTTATTGTAGCCGCAACGAAGTATTCACCATAATATTTACTAACAAGAAATTAATAAGGCAGAATAACGTTTGCCGTTCCTGTTGTCCACTAGCTTTTCAATCGTTTTCAGTAAAAACGATGTCACTCTAATGGGTCTGGAGGATTATTGTTTTAGCCGCAGGGAATTGTTTCACCATCAATATTTTCTAAACTCATATCTTTAATATCGGCACCGCGAGTAACGTTTCTAGTTCAGGGGGTGTTTTGCACCTAACTAGGCTTATTATTTCCTAGCGTGGAATAGAAGCCTCTCCTTAATTTTTTTGGGGGGTCGGGGTCTGTATTAGGGGATACTCTGCTGCGTGCTCGCTTCCCAATCAAATTGGATCATTCTTTGGTCTGACATAGATTCCTCTAATGAGACCTGCCAATCCTTTATAAAAGGTTTAATTGACTTGCTGGAGAAGGTGAGGTCATGGACTTCCTCCCTCACCGCTATCTTGCGGAGAGACAGGACTGCCTCTCAGCCTCCGGACACCAATGTGGTGTCCGAATCTTCGTCCTCATGGACTGCGAGCTCTTTGTGAGGACATGGGTACCTCCGCATCCCTCCACTAACTCCATGTCCTCTACGGGGATTTCCCGTCGAGTTCCCTCGTCCTCAGCGACGTCCTCCTCATCTCACACGGGACTTGCTATTTTCTGCTTCAGCGGGGCGTTCTACCTCTCGTCTCTTGGCTAATGGGTCTGACCAGCCAACTTCGCGGTCTTCTTGGGGCCATGTACGGGGATATTCCCGTACCTGAAATCTAGCTGGCGACCCATCGAGATGATGGCCTGCATCGTGACTTCGTCGATGCCAATGACCATGAGGGCTCCGCCCCTTGGTTCTTCCGTGACATGACCCGCCATGTGTCAGTCACGATATTGTTCTGGTTCCTTGGACCCCTTCATCCGCTTTCGCGGCACTCTTTGCGAGGAAGACGGTGATGTAATGGGGCAGTTTCCTCTCCCATTTTACCGAGAAGGGGTACTCTTCCATTCTGTCAACCTTGACACGTTGCTCATCAGCCACTCTGCAGTCGTCTTATTTTTGCAGTCACGATTGGATGACCGGGCCGGAAATAAATTCCTGCAAAGCCGATGGGCGTATCCCAACATCCTTAGGAAACTTCCTCCAGTATCGCATGCAGATAGCTCCTCTTGATTGAGGTTGACTTGAGGATATTCCTCAGGTACTACTGCTACCCCTCACCTTTTTCTAACGTCTGCATACGTTGCTTGGGGTGGAATGGGCACTGAGAGAGGAGTTTCTGCCCTTTCTTCAT
>JAEIFU010001069.1:0-83124 GCA_018904235.1 Lordiphosa stackelbergi | reverse complement strand
TTCAGAGTTTATTATTAATTGTTTGTATTCCAGAAACCTGAACTTCTCAAAGAGCACAGCACCATTGACTATGTGGACTTTAGTCCCAGTGATCCGGATAACTTTGTTATCACTTGCTCGGTGCGGGTGCAGATTTACAATCTGGTGACCAAAATGGTGGTCAAGAATCTCTCGCGGTTTCAGAAAACCGCCTACGGTGCCACATTCCGGCAAGATGGACGTTTGCTGGCCGCCGGCGATGAGGAGGGACATGTCAAGCTGTTCGACACCACCAGCAAAAATATTTTGCGTCTGTTTAAGGGCCATCGAGCGCCCGTGCATCGGACCTACTTTACGGCGGACAAACTGCACTTGGCCAGCTTTGCTGATGATAAGTCGGTGCGTTTGTGGGATGTGGCCAACGAAAAGGTGGTGCAAACCTATGAGGATGCTCACACGGACTACATACGCTCAGCAGCCATGCATCCGCAGGCCGCGCATATGTTTGTCTCGGGTGGATATGATGGCAAAATCAATTTATATGACACCAGAGCGGAAAAAGCCATACAGCGCACTCTGGACCATGGCAGTCCTGTGGAGTCCATGCTGTTCCTGCCCAACGGTTCCATATTTATAACCGCCGGCGGCACCCAGGTGCGTGTGTGGGATCTGATCAGTGGCTGTCGTCTGCTTACAATGATGTCGCAGCACCACAAAACCATCACCTGCCTGAGGCTGGGTTCCGATGGCCGGCGTTTGCTGTCCGGCGGTTTGGACCGCCATGTAAAGATCTACGATGTCAGCACCTACAAGACTGTTCACACTCTGACCTACCCGAATGCGGTGGTCAGTCTGGGAGTGGCCGCCAAGGATCAGGCAGTGGTGGCCGGCATGGTGGATGGTCTTGTTTCCATACGTCGCATGATTGTGGACAGCAAACCGAGTCATTTGAAGAGCATTCGAGCCCGTCATAGGCAGCATCAAAAGCGGAAAGAACAACAACAACCTCCGGAAGTGGCCCGTCGGGTGGACCAAGTGGTCACGGGCAAGCCCAAACGAAGCGGTGGGCTGCAAGTGTACGACATACATCTGCGTATGTACAACTTTAAGAAGGCTCTGGACTCCGTTTTGATACCCAAGAATATAGACCACCATCCGGAGGTGATTGTGACCCTGATTACAGAGCTACTACATCGCCGGTCCCTGGATAAAGCTTTAACCGACCGCAGTGAATTTGTGATGATCCATTTCATTGACTTCCTCTGCACGTATCTGGGTGAGGTGCGTTTCCTGCGACCGCTGCTAAATGCAGCCAGCATCGTGCTGGAGGTATGCGAGCGTCGGTTAGTTGCCTACAGTCAGGGTCTGATGGAAGCGCTGGAGCGCCTATCGGCGGCCGTGCAGGCGGAAATCCAACTTACAGTCGAACTGTTGCAGTTCAAGGGAGTCATGGAAATGATAATTGGAGCCTCGCTCGAGAGCAACGAGTCGGCGCACAAACTGTGCTACGTGGAGCCACCGGCACCCAGAATGCAACCGTCCAAAGTGCCCCGAAATATGGGGTGTGTGAACGTGGATGCAGTAGTCTAAGATTAAAATATAATTAATAAAATTTTAAGTTAACTCAAATAATTCTGCTCGAATTACTCTTTTTAAAAGCTCTTTTTTTAAGACCAAATAATAATATTATTAACTTTAAATTAAACTAGTGTACACGATAAACAATAAAGCTATATGCACCAAATTTGTCGCCACGTATTTCAAGTACGAAATTAAAAATTTTCAAATATTTTCTTTTCTTATCTTTTGTTTGCTTTCAGTCGCAATATTGCAGCAAGTAAAGCAACATGTGGGATCGCGAGAAAACGATCAAATTGATTTAATTTACAAATTAAAATAAAAGATATAAATAAAAAAATATATTATATTTAAGAGGCAGAGTAAAAAAAAAGGAGAATGAAACTATACCAGCAAATGGGAGTTTTCAATGCGCTTAAATTATTAAAATGGATTACGACGAATTATTCTTAATAACTCGTCACAACTATAAAATTAACATAAAAACTTATTGAAAAAACTTATCGCGAAATATAAAAAAAAAAAAAAATATAAAAAAAAAATACATATTTTACAAAATTACAATAACAAAATAACCAATAACCAACATATCGTAGAATTAGTTTTTGTATACGTTTAAATTGCCATGACAATTACCATCAGTCGAAACAAAAAATTTTTTACTTCTTCACGTATATCTTTTGCTTCAGTAGAGTTTTGCGTACTTCTTTGAATTGGTATGCAGTTTCCTTCTAACGTCAGAGTACCTGGTACCACTTCTCCATTAACTTCATTGTCGAATGTTCCATTCGGAGCATATTTTTGTTTTGACTCTTTCTTGGCCATCAACCAGTTATGTAATGCGCAAATTGCAGAGACAACATCTATTGTCTTTTCTGGCACAAGTTCCAATGGCTTTCTTAAAACCCGAAATCTATTTGCCATTATGCCAAAAACATTTTCTACCACTCTTCTTGCTCTGGAAAGACGGTAGTTAAAAACACGATATGGTTTCATTGTGTATTGAAAATTGATAGTGAGGGCACTTTTACTTGTTCCACACCTAATATCGTGTACTCGTCTACCAATTCTCCAGTTTTTGCCTTTTGCCTTTTCAGATGGTAAAAAAATTAAATGCATATATAATTTACATACTTACTTTAAGATATTCCCTTTTCATATACAGCTTGACAAGACTCCGGCACAATGCTTGCAACCGTACTCACAGGAATGCGAAAAAGAAACATCAGAGAATGATATGAATCACCTGTAAAAAATTTAATTACATCAATAAACATATTAATTAAAAGTTCATAAAAATGTTAATTATATTTAATACATACCCGTGGCTAAAAAACGCAATGTCAGGGCTAATCGCTCATTTGGTGGAATCGCAGGACGCATTACAGTGTCTTGTTTAGTTATCTAGTTTGTTTCATCGCCATTTTGTAGCTCTTTTAAAAGGTTCTGATGCACTCCTTTTTCATCTCTTTTGGAAATCCACTCTTTCACCCAACACTTTCTTTTTTTGCAGACTCTAATCTTCTCACTTTTTTACGTTTAATTAAAGTTGCTAATATATAGCAATAGCAGCAACTCTCGATTTTTGTGCCGACATAATATAAACACGTCGTTATTCCTTGACTTTCACAAAACAACAGAACTTGCAAATGAGTGTCACTTGCAAGCACTGCAAACAAAAAATGAAAACACGTGTAGACATTAACGCAATATATTGCACGAAATAGCCATGCAAAAGTTTGCGTGCAAAACAAAAATTGATTGAAGCAAGAAATTTTCTTGCAATATTTGCATAGGTGTAAACATTTGTGCAAACTTTTGCTGCAAATTATTTTCAACTTGCTGCAAATTGTTTGCATCGTGTGTACCTAGCTTTAGGTTAGGTAAGGTTAGGTTGCAATGGTTAGAATAGGAGAATCCTATTTCTTCACTTAGGCAATTGAAGGCCCGTTGTGTTACGATAGACCCCTTTCTACGCTGTCATCGTAGAGGGAGGGTCTTCCCCGTTAAACAATTTAGAAAATAGTAGAAATTTGAGCAGCGAGGCTATATCTATTTCAGAGATGTCTGACAGATCGTTTAGAAAAGGACGACCCAGAAGTGTAAGTCGACTTCTGCTAAAAGCTGGACAATAACAGAAAAGGTGTTGTACACTCTCCTCCTCACCCACTGAGTTGCAGCTTCTACAGAAGTCATTGTGTCTGATGCCGAGCCTACTAATAAAGAAATATTCATCTCTCTTGACGGAGTAACGCCTAGATTTTTTTAAGTAGTAGCTTAAAGGTCGCAAGAGGCACTCCTATGTTGTCATTAGGAGATCTGCGGCACTCTGAAAGAGTTTTGATGTTGTTCAGCGTTTAAGAACTTATAATATTCTTCACTGCTTAATGTTGATTTTGCTTATGCTTCTGACAAGTTGAAAGCGAATTAATGCTTTTGCGTTTGCTTCTGAGAAAATCGGCAGCACCAGTCAAATCAAAATGAAAAAAAATTCTGGTGAACTGCGAAGCGCTACGACTCATGGCAGCTTCGGCAGTTCTGCTCTGACTGAAACTAAAACTTTCTGCAAATTCAAAAGCAGCAGCTGCTGATTCGCTTTCGTTCCTTGAACTGCAGTCGCTGTCGACTGTTTTCTGCTAATCGCTCATAGCAGAGGAGACACCAATTGTAATGAACAGCATATTCTCCAGTAATTCCTCGCTTAGCCGATTCCGATTGTCCGTTAGTACCAGTCGTTGCGTGGAAAATGCACGTTCAATCGTCCCCTGTTTTAAAGTTTAACATTCTGTGAGTTTCTTGCTGGCGTTGGTATATATTTTAACAAGCATAAGGTTAAGCGTGAAATAAAAATGACAAACAATACTCAATGCATACAGCTCCTGATCAGTTAGCTGCTTCTCCTTCCAAAATGCCAAAACGTTTGTATTACTTCTTAGGACAGGAAGCTGAAGATTTTCAATTTTCCAGCATTGGCTTCAACTCCGTGCATTAAATAGTCGTCTAGAAGTTTATCTAGGTCGTCAAAAAATTGTTGCTGATGGAGTGAAGTTGAATTTGTGTTAAACACGCAACCGCTAGGGTGGATTTCAATAATTCTATCCCATAATGTTTTTAAATACAGGGTTGCCCATATTCGACGGACCCATGTTTTTTTTTTAAAAATCAAAGAAAAAAATAAAAATTTGGCGGTTGGCAATCTTAATCATTTAATTTGTTCCAAGTAGATTTGTTTACATCAATTTTTGAATATGATATCTCTCAAATGGCCGCCTCTGGCGTTGATGGCGTATTGTGCCCTTTTTGCAGCATTTTCCATCGATTTCGCCAACATTTCGGCCGGAATAGCGGCTATTTCTTCACGAATGTTGTCCTTGAGCTCTTCTACGGTCCTTGGCTTGTTAACGTAAACCTTTGACTTCAAATATCCCCACAAGAAGAAGTCAGGCGGCGTCAAATCGGGCGAACGCGGTGGCCAGTCAAATCACCACTTTTCGACATCAAACGGCCCGGAAACAATTTCTTCAGAAAATCGATTGCTATGCGACTTGTGTGTGCGGTGGAGCGCCGTCTTGTTGAAACCAGAACTGCCTCATACGCTTTCGACGAATAATTGGCATCACAAAATTGGTCATCATGTCGCGATAACGCTCCTGGTTGATGGTAACAGCATGGCCATTTTCATTTTGGAAGAAAAACGGCCCAATGACCGTTTTCGCACTAACGCCGCACCAAACTGTGACTTTTTCGTCATGAAGAGGCACTTCTTGAATCTCCTGAGGATTTTCAGTGGCGTAAATACGGCAATTTTGCTTATTTACGTTCCCATTCATACATTTTTTAATACATCTTTTAATTTTTTAAAAGCACGTTGAGTTTTCACAATTGACTTGTTCTGTTGAATGTAAATTTCAACTATTTCAGAGCGCTCGCGTGGCGTGTATTGTTCCATGGTAAAAATCTGCTTGGACTGACGCTTCAAACGCGGTATGTCATTAAGCGATCTGACATCTCTGTCAAAAGTTATGGCGTTGCCAGATGGGTCCGTCGAATATGGACAACCCTGTATTGAATTGCATCAATTTTTTTTTGCTTTGCCGTTAAAGTGTGATGGAACCGAGGCTCCAAGTACAAACATTCAATCAAACTGACGTTGCTCATTTACGTTGCTGTTCTTTTTCCAATGGATTGCAAGATCAAGTCACCAATTGTTTGAGTTAATGATTGGTTCGCTTCTGTTATGATGTTTTCGGTGGATATTTTGCATTTGAGCCATTGTGCAAAAAAGTTGCCATAGTTGCAATTGTTCTGCTTGGAATATTTTTATGGCTTTTTGTAAAGGATTGAAGACAAGGCAATAACTATCAATAAATTCCCAAAATGGGTTTTATTTTTAACGGATTCGATTTTTGTAAGAACATCTTTTGCTGCTTTCAAATTTGCTAACATTGTGTAGGGTCGATCCCCATCTGGTCGGGCAGTCAAGCTGAGGCATCTTCAATTTTTTTATTTAAAAAATCTCTCGATATCCGTTTGACGTTTTTTTGATATGTTATGTCAAATAAGGCTGCCTTTACACTGTTCGACACATGACCCATGACATCTAGTAGGCCCACATTTCTACATGAAATTCTATGAATATGACAAGCTATTCAAATTAAAAACGAGAGCGTAAGTTAAAGTCGACTCTTACCGACTTCGATATATACATATTTTTTTAAGGTGGGAGGGGTGGTAGCGGGGAGGACTTGGTTCACTTTTTTGCTCATAACTTGAGAACCGATCTTTATCATTTCTTCGGCAAATCGATTCATTTTGCTAATTACTAACTATTTCTAGAAGGTAGGAATTGTCTATCTTTAAAACTGTAGGAGATATAACGTTTTTTCCAAATTGCGGGGGCGGGAGGGGGCGTGGCCAAAATTTGAGACAAACTTGATCTGCGTGCAGACAAAAGAAGCATTTGTCCCATACATGTTAAACCTCTATCTCTTACCATCAATGAGATCTAGGTGTTCATACAGACAGACGGACGGACGGACGGACGGACAGACGGACAAGTCTATATCGACTCGGCTGTTGATGCTGATCAAGAATATATATACTTTATATGGTCGGGAAATGACAATAATTCACGACTGGAGTATACCCTTTTTACTCTACGAGTAACGGGTATAAAAACAAATATTTATGCCCTGTTTATTCTGTAACCCACCGCGAACCAGCGTACATGGGTTCTTCCCTGAGTAACCCTGTAATAAACGGGGGCTGAACCACTGTACGAAAAAAAGGTGAAATGCAAAGCGCAAAGCGTAAGCGAAATTTCGGTTATTTCTTTAATCCACGCATAATTCGTTAAATAACAAAACAATTGAAGTGCAAGCATCGTTATTATGTCTTTTAGTTTGCACGCGTTCTCTGCATTGCTGGAACATTCTTTGCTTTTCCCGTAAATTGTGAAATAAAGTGTTAAACAAACAATTAAAGAAGTGAATAAAATAAAAAATTAAATTATTAAGAAGGTAAGACAAGCACTTAAAAAGAAAATAAGTGACCAACAAAACCCATGACTGTTGAGGAATATTGAGAACAAAAAATTTTCTTATAAAAACCATTCGACGAACTTATCGCTAAAATAGTCCTCCGGTCGGCGACTATATGTCGTAAAAGAAGACCTGCAAAGTCAGCCGATAGCTCAAAACGAGACTAGTCGTAGAAACAGACGAGACGGACAGACACGGACAAACTAACGACTCAGCTCGCAGCATAAGAATATTATACTTTATGTGGTCGGAGATGATTCCTTCTATGCGTTGCAAACTCCTGGGCAAAATTATAATACACTTTTCAAGTGTATAAAAATGTATAGAAACCGGTGTATTAGAATGCTCAAAAGAACATAAACAAGAACATAAGCAAGTATGCATACAAATTAAATCGTATAACGGCATACGAAATGGTGATTGAAAGTGAAAATTTATTTTGTGAACGCATTGACAGTAAAATAGAAGATGTAAAGAAATTAGTTATTAATAATAATAATAAGAAACGGAAAAGAAGAATAGATTTCTTCTCGGCACCTACATAACTACTCCTATCATGGACACTAATATGGGGACCCATTTCACTAGCTCTACATTAAACGATGTGGTGGCGATTGGCCCTATTTGCGGACATTTCATACAAAATACGAAATGAAGAAACGCATTGCTTAGGGTTAGTAAAGTAAGTATGGGTGGTTTCCTAGTAAGTACTTATTTCAACAGCCACGAACTACTTCCCCAGTACTGTAGATTAATCTACAAGAAGGTTCTTAATGTCAGTAATCTGCCTAAGCTGACAATAAACATTGTTCCGCTGAAATATGCTAAGGATACCACTAACCTGGGAATCCAAATTAATAATACCCTAACGTGGAGCGACCACATTACGAAAGTGCCCGGGAAAACATTCGTGTTGGTTAGGCAGTTGTCGCTTACCCAAAAACTCATTCCTCCTCATCTCAGGCGTAGAGTCATTCCGACTCTATTCAATGGTGTGGAAATATTTGGTAATAGTGACGCAAACAGTATGCAAAGGCTTAAGGTGGCATTTAACTTCATCGTAAGATATGTCTTCAATCTTGGTCGTATAGACCATATCGCGCAATTTGCAAAACAAGTTCTTGGCCTTGACTTAGAGTCGTGGATTAGACTTCGCACATTATTATTAGTCCATAAGATTCTAACAACAAAAGAGCCTCACTATTTCAAAATATTCAACTTGCTGTGTCAACTCGAACGAAAAACATAGCTTGTCAATTAAAATTAATCTTGGAAGTCTGTTGTAATGGTGATGATTCCTAAAAACGGCAAAGATCTCTCAAAACCCGACTCCTATCGGCTAATTAGTCTACTGCCTTTATTTCTAAAATATTTTAAAGAATATTTCTTGGAAGAATACTGGCAGTTAGCGCGGTTAAAGAGGCTATACCAGTCCATCAGTTTGGTTTTCGCAGAGGATACTGTGCGCCGCAACAGGTTCATTGACCCACAAACCCTACTTTTAAAGCATTTGTGAACCTTCAATACGGCTCTGTTGTCTTTTTGGATAAATTGCAGGCGTTTGATCGCCTGCTTTTTAAGCTTAAGTCCCTCCTCCAACGAGAACAATATCTACTGATTCGCTCGTTTCTTTTGGGGCCCCATTTTACGGTTGTGCTGAGAGGAGAGCGATCTAGCATCCGTCCATTCTTGGAAGTGTTCTCAGACCGGTACTTAACTCTCTGTTCACCTCGGATGTGCCATATACAGTAGCCCATCGCAACTTTATAGCCATGTATGCTGACGATACAGCTTTTCTTGCCAAAAGAGCATCCGCTAAGGTCCTGGACGGCTTTAGTTGTTGGAAGAACCGCTGGAATATTGCCATTAATCTTTCAAAAAGTAAACACTGCACCTTCGCTAAGAGACGAGGGAAAGTTGCTCGAGCAAAAGCTTTACATTTGCATCTTTATTTTACTTTGTCTTTATTTTTCATAGTGACTTTAATACAAATAAATACTGTTATGCTTTTGGGCATTGTTATTGAAGCAATCATCCCATACTTCCCTTAGTCCACAATACACCATTTCCAGTTACTACACTTTCACCGGTAATAGTGCGTTAGAGGATGACTAGTAGGAAATTAACTACATAGATTGACATTAACAATTATTCGAAAATATACATTATAATACAATTAGTTAAGGTTACAGGAGATTCATTAATATATATTAAACATTATAAAATTCTCTACAAATAAAGTTAATAAGCTGCCTATATTTGGTGGCCTCCCTCAGATATACGATTAGAGAGAGGCAACTAGACCTTCTCCCTTCTTTCTAGAGTCCGTTTGCTTCTCTTTTCCATACTTTTCCAGCATTTTGTTCGGTACACGAGAGATTTTACGTAGCCTCACAAAAAATAGTCTAATTTGACGTTAATGTCCAAAACGTAAGATTAGTTCCCTTTGTTCCTTGGTTTCGCGTGCCTTGTGGACTGCTCGTAGTCGAGCAGAATCTGTTCACTGAATGGGTAATTACCCTTCCGTATGAATGCTTAGATGTCGCTTAAGACTGCTCATTACACCAAAGGTTTTCGAGCAGCGGGTACATTGGTAGGGTCGCTCGCCCGTATGTGTACGAATGTGCCTCACCAGATGACTCTTTTGCCTAAAGCTTTTCATGCAGTGGTCACAATTGTAGGGTCGTTCGCCACTGTGTGTGCGAAGGTGATATATTAGATTATCCTTCTTTATAAATGTTTTCGAGCACTGGGAACATTCGAAGCGTCGTTCTTTTTCATGTTCATTCTGTAGATGCTTCTGCAGATGATCATCTTGTCTAAAGGCTTTGATGCAGTGCTCACACTTGAAGGGTCGTTCGACCGCGTGAATACGTAAGTGTCTTCTTAGGGAGTCCTTGTCGCGAAAGGGTTTCAAGCACTGTGGGCAATCAAGTGGTATGTTTTCGGTTTGACTGTTTTGGCTTAAATGTTTTTCGTAAGAATCTTCGCTGTCATCATCAATTTCCCACTCTTCGCTTTCGTTGCTGCTGTTGGTCTCTTCTGGAGTTGACGAATCCTTGTTTCTTGGCTCCTGCTTCCAATCCTCTTGAGTTAATGTTGTTTGCGGTTCCAACAGGTCGGACATGTTCTCCTGCTTAATCTGATGCTGCACCCAAGTCCCTTTGTTTTGTGTCAACAACTGAAAACTATTCTCAAATCGCCGCTTAAAACTGAATGCAGTTTTTGCATCTTCCAAGCATGGAGGACATATGTTTTCGGGTAGATTGTCATTCTGTTTAATCTTGTGTCCAGTCACCTCTTCGATTATAAACGGCAAGACGCTGGAGTTGCCTTCGGTGAATATATTTGGCCAGCTGGTGTGGGTGCCATTTGCCAAAATGGACAGGCAAACGCGGCATTGCGCTGTCACTTGTTGTTCTATGGCTGTGTAGGCCATTTTGTATACCAAATTTGTTTAATAAAACTAATTAAAGGCAAAATGCAACGGATTTAAGTATCAAACAAACAATTTTTAATTATTTGGAGAAAAGTGTGACCATCAGAGGCAAAAGTGAAAATGCACAGCAAACTACTGGGGGCAGTGTTGCCAAATCAGCTTTTTTACTAGCGTCATTTCTCACCCCCTTCTTGCGAGAAAATTTTGAAACAGCGGGCAGCGGGATTTGTGTCCTTTTTTAAAAAGAATGCGACTTTATGGAGAGACTTCTGGAACTGTCTGTTGTAAAAAACCTGGACATGCTAATGCACTTAAATTCTAGGGGTTAGTCGCTGAAAAATTGCAATTTTTTATTATTTATTTGGTGCAATAACTCAGAATTTTAAAATTGATTTTAAAAGAACTTTTTGCATGGTAATTCATCATAATTCGCGGTTCATCGAAAGATTTTTGTTTTTTTTTAAATTTTCTGAGCATAGGTCGTTATCTAAGTCCGACTTTGCAGAAAGTGGTTCGCAAAGTAGTGCCATTTTTCAAACTGATTCTTCTCCGAAAAACTTAACTTAGTATTACTTTAGTAAAGGCCTGATTCCAGATGAAATAAATTTTTATTTCGGCACAATACTTCATTTAAATAAGACTGCTTTGCTATAGCATTTAGATTTTAAAACAGTTCAAAAGTGTTTCTATGCATGTGAACTTCAACATAAAAATTGATTTTTATGTCATCTGGAATCAGGCCTTATGATAGAAGCTTAAAATTTTGATTGTGTTATGTTATTATAAAGTTCAGTATAACATGAAATCGTCCCATCTCTGGGTTGTGCTTTTGACAACAAGAAAAAGCGCAAAGAAAACCCCGAACGATTTCCGAACACGGGCTGTTTCTAAACGTTCTTTCTCATGTGTTTGTTAAAGTCAGCATAACATGAAACCGTCCCTTCTCTAGACAGAGGTTTTGGCATGCGTTGTTTCTTGTTTGCGATGAGAAGTTAATGCTGTGAAGCATTCTGAATTATGATCAGTGCAAAAAAGTAAAAGACAAGAAGTGCCAGTAAATGTAAGTATTTAAATTAATAACTAAGGCTAAAGATTAGGATCAAGATAAAATAAAAATCATCAAAGGACAAATAGCTACTTTTATGAAGTGTTAATGGAGTCAAAAAAAGTGTGCCCAATTGATTTTAACATTAAAAATAATATTATAAACAAAATTTTATTCATATAAAACCACCAGCGTCCGGAATGCCGAATGCCTAAAAGAATCCCTTCCGACGGATGGACTACTGAAACTGTTCTTTGAAAAAGAGAAATTGGAAGCGAAACCCGAACGATACACGAAGTTTAAGGCAACAACAAAATCCCAAGCTAAAATACCATCCCAAAAGGAGCATTCTTTGAAAGTTTCCCGTGAATAAAAGCGAATGGAACTTTTCGGTAATGGAAACTACTTCTTCGGTGACAAAGAAGTTGTAAAGATGTGCAATGGTGTCAGGTCCGAACGGTTCTCGATTTTATAATAGTTTTGCTAAGACAGATTCTTTTTGTACAGCTTACGCTGCCTTTAAAATATCTCTAAAAGACATTCTGACGACAGTCGCCTTCAGGGAGACCATCCAAAAGGCAGCATAAACGATGCCTTGCAACAGAAAGAATCCCGAAGCCCGATCAAATTTCCTACCGAAGCTCTAAACATCGCCAACGGGGATAACCTAATGGATGTCGTAAACCGGAATAAGACCAAAAATGGACTCACAAAAATTCTACAAAATTCCCTTCGATGGACCGCAATCTTTGAAAATCATGTCAAAAAAATAAATGACAACAAAACACGTGCAACTTATCCATTTGAGAGAAGCTTGGCTTCTTGAAGAATAGATAGCTGTATAGCCAATTTTTTTACATTTTTTTCAAAACTATCCATCAAGGACATTGCAAATTTTGTAGTATACTGGGATACTATTCTGACTAAAATTAACTTTCTTGTGGCCAGTTTTTAAATACTATTTGATTACAATTACCCCTAAAAGCCTATATCAGCACTCCGGAAAATTTATTTCGATACAGTATTTCTATATTTAGAAACACTTTAGCTTTGCTTTGATGTTCAAGCCTGTTTTTAAGAGAAAATTTCTATTTATCTGAAATACTGTAACGAAATAAATATCCGGACTGCTGGATATAGGCCTTACAAGCTGAAATTATGTTTTGGAAAACGAATTGGGCTGGGCCAGGCAATCAATTATAGACTGGAAAAACTTCTTAAGGGAAGTCTACATTGATTGGTCTATTCGGGAAAGTTGTGGGAAACTTGGTGGCCATGGAAAAATCGTTGAAATCGATGAATCCAAAATTGGCAAGCGCAAATAAATTTTGGCCGGGTTGTGGAGGGTCAGTGGATTTTTTGGTGGATTGGAGCGAGAGTCCGAAAAAATTCTTTATAATTTCTGTGGAAGACCGTGGAAAGGATACTCTTTTGAAAATTATCAAAGAGATATAGCTGGAGGGATCCACAATAATTTCAGATTGCTGAAAATCGTTACATTGCCTAAATGATGTAACCACTCAAAAACTTTGTGGATCCCTCAACCCGTGCGCACCCTCAAAATAGGAAAGACTTTGGAGGGGACGTAAAGTCCAAATTTTTTTGCCGGAAAAATGAATCTCAACAACGGTTCCCGAATCATAAATATAGGATTCATTACATCTTTGGGCATTGGACTGCTGTATAATCTTACATCAAAACTATAGTCAATGAAATTCATTTTCGGAGGTGAGCGTTTATGAAAAACCAAAAAATTTCTGCTTGCAATTTAGTTAAAACTGATTTTAACAAACCCATTAAAAATGGGTAAAGGGGATCGTGCAGAAATTTCCGACCCTATAAAGTATATATATTTTTGATCGCCATCAACAGCCGATCGCTTTCGCCATGTCCGTCCGGTCGTCCGTCTGTAAAAGAACGCGTCGATCTCGAGACTATAGAGATAGAGCCCAAATTTTTGCTGAACTAGGTGGATACTGTACCTAAAAAAAATTTGTTTGTTGAAATCTAAGCGAAAACGCCGAGGTTATTCACAAAACAAATTAAACACTAAGTTTTTGACTTCCTTACGTGGACTAGACCTTTTGGGGATACCACATTAAAATAAGCGCCTTGAACTTTACCTCCAACGGGTGGTGTGGAAAATATTTTAACTATGACATATTTCTCAAAGCACATACACAGATACGTAAGTTTTATTAAAAAAAATTAAAACTTCAAAATTCGTTTAAAAAAGAAACCATGGAAGACCCCGCGTTATCTTTTCATGAAAATTCATCATAATTCACCATTTATCGAAGGGAATTTTTTATTGAATTTTCTGAGGTGAGGTCCCTAAACTAGACAATTACCTCCCAAACAACTAGAGGACAGGAAAAGCCAGCGAAACAAAGAAAATCCTTTCGCCCAATAACCCTACTTTCTGCTGTAATCAAGATCTTGTAGGCACTACTCCTACCGAACCTGAAGGTACACCTTAGCCCAGCCAAGTCCCAACACGGGAGGCATTACAACGTCAGCACGTTGTGAGCCGTGTGTGGCCCAGCGGTTTGTG
This sequence comes from Lordiphosa stackelbergi, assembly GCA_018904235.1. Taxonomy (NCBI): domain Eukaryota; kingdom Metazoa; phylum Arthropoda; class Insecta; order Diptera; family Drosophilidae; genus Lordiphosa; species Lordiphosa stackelbergi. The sequence goes on along the minus strand of JAEIFU010001069.1, from coordinate 68,989 downwards.
TTCGGACTGCTGGGTGGGAGGTCGTGTGTGCGATCCCGCCTCGGAACATCTAATAAAAAAGTTTCTTCCTTTCTTTAGAAAATAGCTGTTTCACATCCGGTCACCTTCACCAGCTATTGGTGCGCTGAAAAGCAAATTCTCAAACTTTGCCATTCGGATTCGGAGTTAAACTGTAGGTCGCTTTCGCTTGAGCGAAAAATTTAAAGCACACACGCCAAGAGAATGAGAGAAGCTTTTGGCCCCTTTGAGAGGCTGTATAGCCAATTTTACATTACTCTGTGAGCTGACAACAGCAGTCATAGCCGGACTGAACTCCATACGCCCACACGAGAGGTTCGACACGTTTAGTTAAAGCATCTTACTTACCTCCCCAATCTAGCCAAGAGATGGCTCTTGAATTATCTAGAAAGCCGACAAGCCCAGGTCGTCCTGAGGTTGTGACTAGGGTCGGCTTACAGATTTGAATAAAATAACATAAATCAGCTTTGCTGTTTCGATTAAGATTTGTTTATTTGATCATTTGGGGAAAAAAATTATAGTAGTAGTAGGTTTTTTTATTCACTTGAAAAGTGTATTATAATTTTGCCCAGAAGTTTGTAACGCATAGAAGGAATCATCTTCGACCACGTATAAGTATATATATTCTTGATCAGCATAACGAGCTGAGTCGATTAAGCTTGTCCGTCCGTCGGGTCTGTTTCTACGCAACAGTCCCTCAGTTTTTTCGAGCTATCGAGTTGAACTTGTTGATTTTTTTTTTACTGAACCGACCGGATCGGATGGCTAGCTGCCATGAAAATGTTCGTTGGAAAAATGGGTTATAGTGAGAAAAATGGTTTTGTTCTCAATATTACGGCTCTCAAACATGGTCATGGGTAACATGTAATGTTTTTAATCTGATCTGCGAAGTTTGGTCGGTCGCTAACCGTTGTGAGAAGCTATTTCGGTAATTGTTTAGTAGAGTTACCTCGAAAAACCCTAAAGTTGTCGAACACTTTATTCTTGGTAAACTCTAATTGCGGCTTCTACAATATTCAGGAAGCTGTTTTTGAGGTGCAGATTTCAAATTTCGGTGACGATTGGACACATGACAATTAAGTGTAAGTTGTAATAAAGCTCCTAGGTTGCATAAGGTGCTCTGCGTGTTTGACGTGGTGCTTATAGTTGAGTGGTAACATTTCCGAGCGAGCGCGACATATTAAGCTGATTTGTAGTTTATTTGCATCGCTAAAATAGTTTTTATCTCCTAGGCTTAAATTTAGTTTTCTATAGCTCGTTCGGGTAGTGCTTTGCTCTGCCAGAGATATATACAAAGTCCACGTTGAGTCGAACATTTTTGGGATTATCTCTGTTTGGGGGTTTTTCAAAGTGATGTGGTCTGATAAGTTGATGGAAACATCTAGAAAAACTGGAGATTATTCTCAATGAGATAACTTGTTACAATTTTTGGAAGTCGACTGTCTGGGGGGTTCCCCCCCCTTTGTATATGGTTGAAGTGCAATCGCAGTGTGTCCAAATACAACAGGCCTAGTCCTGTTGGTACTCCTTGGTAGTCTGAAAAGCATTTTTAGAAAGAGGCGCTGTAGTTTTTCCACTTCCTCAAACAAAATATAGCTCCCCGTGAAGTATTTATACTTAACACTATGAGCCACTTCTTGTTTACCGAGCAGTGACTTCCAGCATGAGTGGCTTAGTTTTTCTCGCATGTGTTTTCTAAGCTGCATGTTCTGCTTAATTACCACTCCAAGGTACTTGTAGTGAGAAACTTTCTCCAGTACTTCCCCGTTCAAATGCCAGTTTTCAGTTGTTGCCGTTCTTCCTCTGCCGTCGCGAATCGTCAGTACTTTTGTTTTAGAGACGTTGATCCTCAGGCTCAACTTTTGACAGTAGCTGTGCAACGAGTTTAGCATATTTTGAAGTAACTTGGGTGATTCTGACATAACGACCATATCGTCCGCATACATAAGGGCCTTAATTTTCTTACCTGCAAATTTGATTCCTTCAGAAAAGGGACTATATCGTCTTTATACAAAAAGAACAGTAGTGGACTCAGCAAGCAGCCCTGCTTGACGCCTGTATTGTTTTCAAACCATTCTGATAGATGTTTAAAAATCCTCGGTACAGCTTTTGTATTATTTTGCAGACTTTTGATGATACTCCTAGTTCATTTAATTTGTAAATTAAGCTGTGCCTGTTGATAGTATCGAAAGCTGCCTTGATGTCGATAAAACATAGGTACAACTTCTTTTTTTCCTTCAGATAAGACTTGCAGATGGCCGTTAAAGTGAATATACTATCCACTGTACTATATCCTGCTCTGAATTCCGATTGGTACTCATTAAGTAGTAGTAGAAGTAGTAGTTTATTATTTGCTATCGTGGGCATGGCGTAACGCCGTCAGCCTAAGCAGTTTCATACATTGAATATAAGTGATTATTTTAGATTTTACATTAATACATTTGATTTTCAACATTTATTTGACATTTAATCTTGGCTGGACCCTGGCACATGATTTACAAATTACTAAAAAGATTATGTTAATATTTTAGATCTATATTTTAGAGCAAATGTAAGTATATGTATATCATTCGTGTGTGGAATTGGCGGCTATTTATACATTTTTTATATTGCGGCTGCAATATGTTCCTCTGGTTCCTCTGGGGCCTCTGGTTCCTCCCAGGGGGCGAAAACATTTCGCTATTCACACGTACACGACCCGAACGCTTGCCGAAGCTGAGAGCAAAAGAAAAGAAAGCCGTCATTCGCTCGCCAGAGTTCGAAGCAAATTCTCGGCCCTCTTTTTTCGCACAGGTATTGACTCCCTCACTTTTTGGACTCGCTCTCTTGGCCATCGCTGTTTTAGAGCATCCGTGAGGAAACTTCCTAGTATCTACCAATTTGTTGCGTTCAAAATGTTCAGTTAGTCTGCCACTTGCAGATCTTGTTTCCCGAAATGTAAAAGTCTGTACATCCCATTGAATTGGACACCTGGTTACAATGCGTTCGGTGTCTTCTCTTTCTGTAATGTAGCAAGGCGGACACGGCTCGCCTTCGATTTCAATGTGTGGGCGGTAGTTCAAATGTAGCATTTCTACTCTCGCTTTAAAAATAAGCGATATTTTCGCAATCGACTTGCTATCCTGGAAATAGTTGTTTGCTCCTAGGTCGTATGTCAGTCTACTGTAAGTGATTCTTGTGAGGATTGCCTGGAAAGAGCTTCGATGCTGGTCAGCATATTTTCATGCTCAACAGTCCATTTACTTTGGTTATCGCCATGGTGTATCGTGACACCAGCTCTACCCAATTCTGAAATAGTTGTGCCTTCTGTTGCAGTAAGTAGGCTGCGACCACTTTTGGGTATCGACTATCTGGAATTCTGAGAGCTTTTTTGATGTATTCAAAGTGAAGGCGCAGTTTATACAAAAAGAGTAGCGGCAGTCCAGTTTCAAGATAGATGGCGTAGTTAGGTGTGTTTAAGGGCAGGGCCAAAAGTTTTTTGATAAAGAATATCAGGCTTCGTTCTACTGGCCTCCCCACACTTGTGTTTAATAAGAAGTTTATGTATCAAACAGTGTCGATCCTTCAGTGTGTCTTGATGGCCAACGGCAGTAAGAGATCAGCAAGAGTTCATTCGTTGAGCCGCACTCCCGCATGTGTACGCATGTGAGTCTTCAGACCAGCGTTTTGACTAAACGCTTTCAAGCAGTGGTCACACTTAAAGGGTCGTTCGCCGGTATGAATGCGAAGGTGCATCTTAAGATTGTAGCTCTTATTAAATGATTTCGTGCAGTGGGCGCACTTGAAGGGTAGTTCACCTGTATGAGTGAGTAGATGATTCTTTAGATGGCCGGGTTGGGAAAAAGTCTTTGAGCAGTCTGTACACTGAAAACGTCTTTCGCCCGTATGAATGCTTAGGTGTCTCTTAAGACTGACACTTTCGCTAAAGGTTTTCCAGCAATGGGTACATACGTAGGGACGTTCGCCAGTATGTGTACGAATGTGATTATCCAGATTACATTTTTTGTTAAAATCTTTCAGGCAGTGTGGACATATGTAGGTTCGTTTGCCCGTATGAGTGGATGGGTGACTTTCTGGACTGTGTTTGCTTAGGTGTTGATTTAGTATGTCTTCTTCGGCAAAGGTTTCCAAGCAGTGGGGACACTCAAACGGTTGCTCGTCCATGTGGGTGAGAAGGTGACCTTTTAGAGCAATGTTTCGCTTAAAACTCTTTGGGCATTTGGAACACTGGAAGGGATTCAGCACTCTTTCGCTCTCCAAGCTGGCATCGCTCTGCTTCCTTCCGACCTGCGGCGAATCCTTGTTGTTCAGTGTTTCCAAGCATGAAACGGATTTGTTTTGTTTTAACAGCTGAAAATTCTTCTCAAATCGTAGCTTAAAATTGAATGCAGTCTTGGCCGCTGACAAGCAGGAGGGGCATATATATTCGGGTTGATTCTGGTCCTGCTTAAGCTCGTGTCCAGTCGCCTCTTCGATGATTAAATAGCAAGTTGCTGGACTTGGCTCCAGTGAAAATATTTGGCCAGTTGGTGTTGGTGCCAGCTTTCGAAATGGACCAGCAAACGCGGCATTGTTGGGCCACTTGTGTTTTTATTGCTCTGTAGGCCATTCTTCATTCAAAATTCGTTTAATATTAAATACAAATAGCAAATTCTTACTAATTTAAGAAAAAATAAACAATTTTTAACCATTTGGAGGCAAGTGTGACCGTACTTGCCTGCACTGAAAATGCTGCTTTGTTGGTTCAATTTTATTACACAGCTGTTGGCTCAGCACCAGTTCGGACAAGTTAAACATTTTAATTGATCATTAACTAATCAGTTGATCAAAATATAACAAATTTATCAACATTTGCAACTTTCAAGCATCTTGTCTAAAGAAGGCGACTTGGCTCTCATTTTGCTGCGTCTTGAACTAGTTCAAATCCGCATTTTCTTTGTTCGCACGTACGGTCACACTTGCCTACAGATGCTCAAAAATTGTTTGTTTCTTTCGTAAATTCCTCACAATTTGCCATTTATATTTGTTATTAAACAAAATTTGACTGTATAATGGCCTACAGCGCATCGGAACCACAAGTGGCCGAGCAATGCCGCGTTTGCAGGTCCAGTTTGACAGCTAAAACCAACACCAACTGGCGAGATATATTCACCGGAGGAGTCTCCAGGCAATTGCTGTTTATTATGGAGGAGGTGACTGGACAAGTGGTTAAACAGCATAAAAATCTACCCGATAGAATATGCCCTACCTGCTTGGCAGCAGCAATAACTGCATTTAACTTCAAGCGGCGTTTGGAGAAGAGTCTTCATCTATTTAAGCAGAACAGTATAAAAAAAGAGGATTCCTTGCCCATCCCTACAGAGGAGACCATCATTAGCGTAAGCGAAAAGATTAAAAAGGATGACTTGGAAGACGACAGCGAATATTCCAGCCAAAGCACCCAAACGAAAGAGCGACCATTTGAATGTTCTCATTGCCCGAAAACCTTTGTCAAGAATAAATATCTAAAAAATCACCTACTCATTCATACTGCCAAGCGACTCTTTGCCTGCTCCCACTGCCCAAAAACCTTTATCCGTCATGACCAACTAAAGATACACCTGCGCACTCATACTGGAGAACGACCCTTCAAATGTTCCCACTGTTCGAAAACCTATTTCCGATTGTGCATTCTAAAGAGCCACCTTCGCACTCATACTGAAGAAATAGCCTTCAAATGTGCCGACTGCTCGAAAACCTTTACCCAAAGCAGCAGTCTGAAGGTTCACCAACGCATTCACACTGGCGAGCGACCCTACAAATGTTCCCATTGTTTAAAAACGTTTAGTTTATTGGGAAATCTTAAGGAACACATACGGATACATACTGGGGAGCGACCATTCAAATGTTCACATTGCACCAAAGAGTTTTCCACAAAAAGCAAACTTAATAATCACCTTCGCGTTCATTCTGGCGCACAACCCTACAAATGTTTTCAATGCGCAAGATCTTTTACCAATCGAAGTAGTCTAAAGGCTCACATTCTATCTCATAATAAAGAATCAACAATTGAAGTGAACGCTGTGTCCGAAGACCTAAGAACAAAAAATAAAATTAAAACCTAAATTTTAAGACAAATAAAATGAAATATGTGTTAATAAATAGCAAAATTATGTGAAATCCATGTTTGACCCTTAAATTATGATAAAAGGGACCTCTGTAAGCATCACCTCATACCCAATGACCCTGTCCACATTTGCTGAATTTTAAAAACTAAGTTAAAAACTAAGTTAAAATTGTTGTCGTTGTACACATTAAACGCCAACCGAGGCTTCATTTGAAAAACTGAGTGTGAGGTGATGCCTACAGAGGTCCCTTTTATCATAATTTAAGGGTCTTAAGCCAGGGTTTTCAAAAACTTAAATTTTGTCGAACTATGTATATATTTATAACTTCTTTTCTGCATTTATGGTTCACTAATAAAAACGCAATATTAGTTTGTTCTTTAAAATTAAAAAAAATTTATTTTATTGTTTCGTATTAATTTTTTTTTTTTTTTAAAAGTGGGTTTTAATGAGAAAAACTTTTTTGTTTTAATGTTAACGTGTCTCACATCACCGATTATTAATATTAAACGCTTTTATACAGATTTGGAATAATTTTTGTCAAAATCGGATGACTATATCATATAGCTGTCATAGGAACTATCGGTCGAAAAGTCCACCGAGTTTTATTTAGAAAAATTGTTGGTTTTTATGCTGGCGTTCTTAAACTCTGATGTATTAAACATTTGAGGGTAAAAAACTTCGCAAAGACCGAAGTTAGCTTGGCCTTCTCGTTTTTAAGATGTCGCGTGATAAATGTCGCGTTCTTCATAATATTAAAGCTAATAAAAACATTAAAGCTAATGAAATAATTGGATATGATAGCACTCAATAAAAAGCTCCCTTTATTTAAAAAGTTAACTGCTTCAAAATATTTATATAACTTTCGCAGATTTATGAATTTTTTTAAGATGCAGTCGAAAACGACTTCCATTTTTGTCGCGTGATAAATCCCATGATTTTTTTTAAGTATATTTTAATCGTCAAATCGACTGAACCTACCCTTTGCACTAAATATACTTGTACCAAAAACGCTACCAAAAATACAAACAAAATCAAATATTCGTTTTGTCTTCTATATTTTTCTGTACTTTTAAAGGCGTACGATTGTCGCGTCGCGACTTTGGAAATGCCCATATTCAATATATGCAAATTTTGCATATGCAAAAAAATATGCAAAATATGTAAAAAATATGCACAAAACTATTATAAAGATAAGAAAGATGGCCAATATAGACGGTTAAATAGAAATTAAAGACTGAACGATCAAAAAATCGCGAAAGTTGAACATTTTCTTAAAAGCATTTAATGGTCCAACACCGCAAAATTTGCCAAAATTTCATATGAGTATTTAAATAACCCCAGGCGTTGGCAAACGTTGTATAGTGAACGTTCTACAATATTGGAAAATTTTTATACCCGTTACTCGTAGAGTAAAAAGGGTATACTAAAGTCGTGCAAATGTATGTAACAGGCAGAAGGAATCATTCCCGATCATTTAAAGTATATATATTCTTGATCAGCATCAACAGCCGAGTCGATTTAGCCTTGTCCTTCCGTCCGTCTGTCTGTATGAACACCTAGATCTCAGAGATGGTGAGAGATAGAGGCTTGACATTTATGGGACAAATACTGCTTTTATCTGCACGCAGATCAAGTTTGTTTTAAATTTGGCCACGCCCCCTCCCGGCCCCGCAATTTGGAAAAAGTTATATCTCCTATGGTTTTAAAGATAGAAGTTTCGTACCTTCTGCAAAACGATTGCCGAGAAGAAAAGGAGAAGGTCCAATTATAGACAAAAAAAGTGAACCAAGCCCCCACCCCGCTACCACCCCGCCCACCATAAAAAATGTTGCATACTTTTCGGATGGTCACACTAAGGAACGCGGGAACACTGTTAAACATGTTTTTTTCATGAGTAACGGCTATATCGAAGTCGGTTAGAGCCGGCTTTAACTTACGCTCTCGTTACATTTTGCATAAGAGCTAAGATTATTATGAAGATTTAAAAGACGACAAAAGTAAACGAGTAAATCCTGTAAAGGAACAAATGGTCAAAAACATTTCAGTTTCATAACTTTCATAAAGACGCGTTAACCGGCAAGTAAAACGAAGGAGTAGATCAAGTGGCCAAGAGAATCAACGGACCGAAGATAATCGTGAACATTGAAGATAGCAATACGCGTATATAAGAGGTGTAGACTAAAAACCGCGAATTTTGTCAAATTTTCATTTGAGTATTTATGAAATCGCAGGCGTTAATAAATAAGAGGCGTAGATTGAACAGTCCAAAAATTTGCCAATTTTTCGTATGTCCTATGATTAGTACGAAGATTTGATGGATGGCAACGTAGACGGGTAAATAGGAGGTGTATATGGAACGGCTCAAGGAATCGCGAGATTTGCAAATTTTTCATATGACCAAAGTTAATTTTGAAGATTTAATAGACGGCAATAGTAAACGAGAATATATAAGAAGTGTAAGCTGTATTGTCCAAAATTATTATTTTAGCTTGAATTTTTTGCATTTATATTTTTTGGGAATCAATAAGATTTGATAGATGGCGATTTTAGACGCGTAAACGGTTAGATTCAACGGTCCGAAAAGTATGTATATATAATGTGGACGGGTCAAGATCAAGATTTAATGGTTGGCAGTTAAAGATAGGTAAATAAGAGGTGTCGGTTACACGAAGACGTGTAAATCGACGGGTAAATAAAAGGTAGATCGTACAGAGCAAATAATCGCGTTAGATTACACTAGTTTAGCGATTTCGAACAAACTTCGCAGATCAGCTCAAAAAACATTACATATTAACCCTGACCGTGTTTGAGAGCAGTTATATTGAGAACAAAACAATTTTTCTCACTAAACCCCACTTTCCGAACGAACATTTGTATGGCAGCTAAAGAAGTAGTCATCCGATTCGGTCGGTTCCGACATATTAGCAGCGTGCAGTAAAAGAAGACTCTGTGCAAAGTTTTAGCTCGATAGCTTCAAAACTGAGGGACTAGTTCGCGTAGAAACAGACAGACGGACAGACGGACAGACGGACGGACAAAGCTTAATCGACTCAGCTCGTCATGCTGATCAAAAATATATGTACTTTATGTGGTCAAAATGTGGGCAAAATTATATTGCACTTTTTAAGTGTATAATAAATGACCAATTTCAACTGAAATATTTTTGTAGTATAGTTTAGAATGATGATTTCAAAAATAAATTTTAAAAATTTTTTCATGGCTCCGTTTTTGAAATATGAATTTGTTCACTTTTTCGGTAGCTGCTCTTACATTTTAAGCCTTATCTGACTTCTAATTGTTTGATAGAGTCAAGCCAGATATAAATCGAAAGGTAATTCAGCTGCCAACGATAGCATTGAACATTGTTTTAAAATCGGTTAAGTAGTTTTGATTCAACGACCAAATATATTTCAAAAAAAATTTTTTGCTCAAAAATGCCAGAATTTTGGCAACGCTAGAAGGAACACTCCGACCACATAAAGTATATATACTTGATCAGCTGACAGCTGGAGTCGATTAAGCTTTGTCCGTCCGTCTGTCCGTCCGTCCGTCTGTCTGTTTTACGCGAACTAGTCCCTCGTTTTGGAGCTATCGGCTGGAAACTTTGCACAGAGTTTTCTTTTTACTGCACGCTGCTAATATGTCGGAACCAACCGGATCGGATGACTACTTCTTAGCTGCCTACAAATGTTCGTTCAAAAGGGTTTTTGTAAGAAACGCTCTATCCAAACAGGTCATTGGTAATATGTAATGTTTTTAAGCTGGATCTGCGAAGTTTGGTCGAAGTCGCTCAACCGGTGCCAAGCTATTTCAGTGTTATCAAAACTTCGGTACAGAAAGTTAGCTTTGCTTTTTTATTTACCAACAAAAAAAAAAAAAAAAACCCAAAAAAGTTATTTTTATTTTTTCTACTTAAGAATCGCACTTTTACAAAGACAATAAGGTATTGATGAGGAAAACGGGTACCGTATTGGATCAAATTAAGTAGAGGAAATAACATTCAAATTTGAGTATTTTGTGTGTTCACAAAAATAAACTTGTATTTTTTCGTCTTTTGGTCACTTTATGAAGTTGGCGAAAAGCCAGAACAAAAATTATAATCAAGAACCGAACAAAAGTCGAAGCAAACGGAAATTTATTTTTGAATAATCACGAAAATACCACATTTTTTTGCACTAAATTGCTCACAGCTCCAATGTTTGTTCATAGATTTTGATAATCGTGATCTGGTTTTCTTCGTAGAAGTGCGATTCTTTAGTAGAAAAAATAAAAATAATTTTTTTGGTATTTTTTTCTAGGCGTTCAAAAATGAAATTTCTCGCATTTTTGAGCAAAAATCGTTTTTTTTTTTTAATATTTTTGGTTATTGTATTCAAACTACTAAGCCGATTTAAAAACAATGTTTTACTCGATTACTGGCAGTTCAATTTTCTTGATTCATATCTCGCTTGACTCCATCTGACAATTATGAAATCAGATATGGATTAAAACGTAAGAGCACCTACCAAAATAATGAAAAAATCATATTTCGAAAACGGAGCCATGAAAAATTTTTGAAATCGATTTTTGAGATCACCATTCCAAACTACACTAACAAAAAATTTCAGTAGAAATGTGTCTTTTTGGCTGTAAACTAGTGTTATCAAGGAAATTTGATAGATGGCAATTATCTATTAAGCTTCACTTCTTCGTTTTGTGTTTAAAATTCTTAAGGGTGTGCAGCAACGCACGCCGGTTACCTCATATGGAAATAATTTCAAAAAGATTTTATGGCAAATCTTTTAGCCGTTTTTAAAGCAAACGTATTTTTTATCACTCATCTTCTGTTGTTGACCTTTTAGTAACCCTGGCCCACCAGGATAATATGTGATCTGAAATATGGAGTTTCATATAAAATAGGTTTTTGCATATTTGTTTTTAGGTTTTAGCGGACTTACATCATTTTTCAATAAAAATAAGATGTGTGCAATCAGAAATTAAATCCGACAAGCGGTTTAAAATTTGCAAATATGCAAAATCCGCTGTCTACTTATTATAGTTTATTACATTTATAAGGGGAGAGTCTTCGGTTGTGGACACACTTGCGTTTTTCACTAATAACTTTTTTCCAAGTCAACATTATGCGGTGATATGAACATCATTGTAAAGCTAGAGACTCTAGCTAACTTTCCTCTGAAGTAACCCATTGTTCTAGACAAATGGAAAAAAATTTGCAGCCATGTATATGAAGTGATGATGTTTGGCCAACATTTTTTTTGTACCCGGTTGTGGACACCCTTGTAAAATCGCTAGAAATGGAAAAATATAAAGTAAAATGGCCATGAATTGATGAAAAAAAAAAAAGTTTATTTAGTTAAGAAGCCTTCAGTCTCAAAAATAACAAAAAGGTCTTCAGTGGCAAAAAAACTCAAGAAATGATGACCTTCAGTGGCAAAATGAAAAGAATTATTCCGAAATGCAATTTTTGCATGTGAAATAGCTGGCCGTCATGCCAGCGCACTTCAAATGCACAGGACGATCGCAGACATCACAATGGATCGAATTTGCAGCGGTCAGTTTTTTTGGCAAGAGCGCCAAACAAAATCCGATGACGAAGACGCCTTCTTCTGCGACACAGAACCACGAATTTTTTTAATGTTTTTTTTGCCCCGCGCAAAACTCGACTCTACACCTTCCGGAGAAGTTAGCACAGCGGTTTGCATTGGCTTGCGACCGCGATTCGATGGCTTTTTCGTAGAAGTTTCTTGCACCGGCCCAATTTCATCCAACAGTTATTCTTCTGCAACTTGACTATAAACAAACTGCTTATTTAATTCATTAACGTCAGTATCACATTTGTTTGATGATCGTTGCTTTCCAATACCCAACCCATTAATCTCCTTCCATGTCTGACTAGACTTAAATTTATTGCACAAATATTCGCTTTTAGCTTTATAGATCATTTTGTTGACATTCGTTCTTAATCTCTTAAAGTTTGCGTAAAGATGGTCAGTCTTGTACCTTTTCCATTTTTTGTATGCTTGATCGCGTGATACAAGGGCTCGTTTAATTTAATCACTGAACCAAGGGTTTCCCCTTGGCATAATTATTTTACTTTTTAATGGTACAAACGTATTATATAGGTGGGTGATGTTAAGCTGAAGATGCTCAACTTGCGCGTCCACAGTGGGTAGACTAAATAAACTATCCCAGTCACATTTATGTTGTTCGATATTTAATGTTTTGGAAGTAGTCAGAATAGTCAAGATTCAAATATTTCCAAAAGCACAGCGCTTGAAGCATCTAGAAAGCGCGATTATATTTAAAATATGCTGTAAACTTACTAAACAAAAATTCTTAATAAAAGATTATACCAAAATTTCTTTTCTTTTATTTTTAAGTTGTAATTTAATTGGTACAAACGATACTGGCAAATTTAATAAAAAGAATTATATACGGGGGTGCCACAGAAACCTCTTCCAACCAAATTCCAACCGAATTCCAATTCTTAGGTGCCACAGAAATTTCTTTTGGTTGGTTTCAAACCTCTAATGTTTTGTTAGGAGATTTTGCAAAGCTCTTTTCTTACTAGCGCCTTTTGTTGAAGTGAAGCCCTCTACATGACAGCTAGTGGATTAAGGGATGGAGACTAATACCTCATGTTTGGTGGCAAAAAAATTTTAAAATTTTGCATTATATTGGTGGAGAATTCGACTTAAAATCGAATTATTATTTAAAAATGCAGCATAAAACATAAAATACAATCAAAAAATTTCAGTTAATCATTAAATTAACCCACATCTAAAATAAGGGAAATTTTTTGGCGAGAGATTCAGCCCTGTTTTTAGAGATGGAACATCTGGTGTTCCAACTAGATTTTCTAATTAGAAAATGAAATCTCTAGAAGTTCTGTGGCACCAACGAATTTTTCGAGAGATTTACAAACCAACCGTCGGCAAAATCTCTAGTGATTTCTGTGGCACACCCGATAATTTGTTAATAAATATAATATTAATTTTTATAATAGGGATTGCAACAGATTGTTGCGCGCCTTTTGGATTGCGTTGCTCTCTGTCAGTAATTTGTTGGCTTCCTACAGAGTAGCTCGAATTTTGCAGAGTTCCTAGAATCAGCTTTAATGATCTTTTTTTTTTGATGGTACAGCTGCTTCTGCACACCTGCCTTCAGCTTGCGCCTTCCTGTGCTGCAGCTTTGTAATTCACGTTCCTCCGCTTCAGGAGTTGGCATGGAGCTACTGGACGTACCATCGGTTAAGTCCCCTCTCTAACCACCAGAGAGCTGCAGGAAGGCCCATCTGTCTGCGTCTCAAACCTGGTTATCTGGAACTCCTCGGACGAGAGGATCTGGGCATCATTTTCTTCAGTGTAGCCCATGTGCGCGCTCCGGAGACAGCTAAGTCGTTGCCGAATATGGTCTCCATATGGGAAAAATGTTTCCATTTGGGAAAGCCTTCCCAGGTGCTGCATTTCTTCCTCTTCCTGTATAGCTTTTTTTAGGTCCATGCCTTTCTAATGCCGCTTAAATTTTACGCCAAATATCTTCCTTCTTTTCAGCGTAGAAAGCCAACCAAAGTTTGGTTGTGTTCAGTTGTGTCCACTTGCCCCTTCCACTGCAACATATTTTCTTAGATTATGTTTTATTTTTTATAATTTGTGCTCTCCATCTTTATCTATTTTAACTGCTAGATACATTTTATTCTAGTATTGGCCAAGTGCCTTCTTCTTCCTCTGTTCGACATATTTGATCGTTTGTGTTGAAGGAATCGATACTTTGGCTCCCTTATTTCCATTCATTATCTTCCCGGATAGAAATGTCTCATTTCAGCTTTGTTCTTTGTCATGTGTGCGAAGGTGAGCCTTCAGTGTGCCTTGATTGACAAAGGTTTTCAAACAGTTGGCACATTTAAAGGGTCGCTCTCCCGTATGTGTCCGTAGGTGACATTTAAGAGTGATTTTTTGACCAAAAGTCTTAGGGCAATGCAAACACTTGAAAGGACGTTCGCCAGTATGAGTGCGTAGGTGATCTCTTAGATCGCTGGCTTGGTAAAAACCCTTCGAGCATTCTGTACACTGAAAGGGTCGTTCGCCCGTATGCACGCTGAGGTGTCTCTTTAGGCTGCCCTTCTCACTAAATGTTTTCGAGCAGTGGTTACATGCGTAGGGCCGTTCACCAGTATGTGTGCGCAGATGCTTCTCCAGATTGCTCTTTTGACTAAAGCCTTTCAAGCAATTCAAACACTTAAAGGGTCGTTCGCCAGTGTGTGTACGAAGGTGAGATTTAAGACTCGGCTGATGGGTAAAGGTTTTTGAACAGTGGGTACATTTAAAGGGTTGCTCTCCAGTATGTGTACGTAGGTGTACCTCTAGAGAGCTTTTTTGGCCAAAGCATTTTGAGCATTGGGAACACTTGAAAGGACGTTCGCCCGTATGTGTGCGTAGGTGATCCTTTAGATTGCTCATTTGGCTAAAGGTTTTCAGGCAGTGGGTACACTGGTAGGGTCGTTCGCCGGTATGACTACGTAGGTGTACCTTTAGAATGCTTTGATGGGTAAACGTTTTGGGGCAGTGGCTACAAGCAATGGGTTGACAATCCTGATTTTTCTTCAACAGATGCAGACTCTGCTCAAATCGACGCTTGAAATGAAAAGCTGTTTTTGCCGCTGCCAAGCATGAGGGACATATACGTTCTGTTAGTTGCTCCTGCGGATTAAACACACTTCCAGTCACCTCGCCAATTAAAAGGAACAAGGATTGCCCAGCCTCACAGTCGGTGTATATATTACTCCAGTTGGTATGGTCAATAGCTGCTGAGCTGCACAAGCAGATGCAGCACAGCTTAGACTTAGATGTTCTGCAGGACATCTTGCTTAATAACAAATAAAATAAATTTTAAGCCAATTTCACTTTGGCCTATCGATTTAACGATAGGTTTTAGCTTATCGATGGTTATCAGTGTTGCCAACTGTTGAAGCTTCAAAATAGCTAAATTAAATGTTCAGCTATATAGCTAGAAATGGCAAAGAATAGGGAAATCGGAAATGAATATTTTTAGAAAATTTGGTACAACAAAATCTTATATACCATCTTGGACGGTAGTGTAAATATATATAAATAAGCTACTGTATTAAGCAGGCCATCCACACACGAATTTGTTCGACGTTAGTGGAGGTGTTCGTGAAAGTTTTTTTTGTTCGACGTTTTGTTCGCTGAGAATTGAAATGTTTCTATTTTGCGAGTGTTCGTGCGAACATGTTCGTCAATGGATGGGAACAAATACACGAACATCATTTGTCAAAAATATTTGTAGCGTTAACACGTCCCAAAATGAGCAAAAAATTTATCCTTGATTTTATTGAATGCCTCCAAAATGAGCCATCATTGTGGCAAAATAAAAGTGAGGAGCATAAAAATAAATATTTGCGTAATAAATCGTGGGACAAGCTACTTGAAAAGTACAAAGAATTTGATAAAAAAATTGAATTCATTACGCGCTTCATAAAGACGAGAGTTAAACAAAATAAAAAGAAGCGAAAAGTCAGGGGCCGGCGCTGATGACATATATAAGCCAAGCATATGGTATTTTGAGGCTATGAATTTTCTGCACGACCAGGAATCCTTTGTTGATGGCTTCAATACTTTCGACAACGGTTCGATGATAGAAATAGAAACAGTAAGTACAGTGTTTATAATAAAAAATCATTCATTTATTTTAGTGCAAAATACATATCAAGAAGTAAATACATTTTTATTTTAAAATCGATCATTTTGCCAAGAGACTGCTCCAATCGAATTGAAATATTCGCTAAACTTGTTGCGAATTTCTTTAGCAACTGTGGTAGAATTTCTTCTCAATGGCTCCAAATCATCCAGACTCAGCTCAGCAGCTATATTGTCGGAATCTGCCGCACCTCGTAAATAAACTGCGGACTTTTTTTTGACAAAAAATTGTGCAAATAGCAACAACATAGTACTATTATGGAATAATAAATATTAGTTCTTCTTCCATCAACTTCTGGCGACCGTAGGGCTTCATTAAATTCGATGAAAGGGAGCACGTCCCTATGGGAGTTCATAGGAAGTCATTCCAATTTTTTGAGGTTTTGGTATATGTAAGGATTGCTCATCGTAGCGCCTTTTATATTCAGATTGTGCAAATACGCCTTCCGTTAGCTCCGACTTCCACACACATACTGAAAGTCTTCTTATAATTGTAATAAAATGATCCTGATGTATTGGGCTTCTGATGTGCACGTGTTTTCCGTCAATTGCGCCTATACAGTTGACGAAATTCCATTGGAATTCGAATGCAATGTCTTTCCATTCCTCCTCATGTGTGGTCATCTGAAATAATAAATATCTCATTAACAAATATGTTTTATTTTCAGCCAATGTTTCGAATATTATGCGACCAAGACTCTGCGGAGAAATGCCAGTTAAAAATTTCAAGTCTTCATAGCTTTGTCCGCAGGGTAGCGGAAAGTGTTTCATTTGGTGTTATTGCAACTCTCATCAAAGTGTCCTCTCGCTTAAGTTTGGGAGTTACTAAACTGAATAACTCTTCATAGGTTTCGCCATCCATTCTAAGAAAATTCTTTAAGTCCACGGGAAAGGTTTCATTCAGCTCCTTCAAAAGTTTAGTGTGGGTGAACATCTCTCGCTTGACGTACCACTCCTTCATCCACATGCTGTGCTTTCTTTTTTGAGCTTTTCTTTTCTCATTTTGTTGTTCTAAGCAAATTTCAATCGCCATCAAGGCTACGACAGTATCTCTTTCTTCTGCCCTGTTTACTCATTGACATTTGTTAAAAAATGATGTTCGTCAAAAATATTCGCCTGGTTAGTGGGCAAATGAATTTTTGCTCGGCGAACAAGTTCGTCGAACAAAGTCGTGTGTGGATGGCCTGCTTTACTCAAGTTCGCTTTAAATGGTAATGGAACTAGTTCAATTTAATATTTGTCCAGTCGCCACCTACGTTCACACTTGCCTCCAAATGGTTAAAAAATTGTTTATTCTTAAATATTAAACCAATTTTGTATGTAGAATGGAC
This sequence comes from Lordiphosa stackelbergi, assembly GCA_018904235.1. Classification (NCBI taxonomy): domain Eukaryota; kingdom Metazoa; phylum Arthropoda; class Insecta; order Diptera; family Drosophilidae; genus Lordiphosa; species Lordiphosa stackelbergi. The sequence continues at coordinate 51,817 of JAEIFU010001069.1, read as the reverse complement.
GGCAGAGCAATAGAACCACAAGTGGCCCCACAATGCCGCGTTTGCTGGTCCATTTCGGCAGAACGCGCCAGCACCAACTGGCCAAATATATTCACCGCAGCCGACTCCAGCGACTTGCTGTTTACAATCAAAGAGGTGACTGGACACGAGCTTAAACAGGACGAGAATCAACCCGAATGTATATGTCCCACATGCTTGACAGCGGCCAAAACTGCCCTAAACTTTAAGCGGCGGTTTGAGAAGAATTTTCAGCTGTTGAAACAAAACAAATCCACATCACCTACTGGCAAACAACTCCTCGAATGTACCCAGTGCTCGAAAACCTTTACCCATCAAAGAGTTCTAAATGATCATCTTCGCACTCATACGGGCGAGCGACCTTACAAGTGTTCCCACTGCATGAAAACCTTTAGCCAAAAATGTAATCTGAAGACTCACATTCGGATACATACTGGAGAACGACCCTACCAATGTTCCCAGTGCTCAAAAACCTTTACCCAAAAAGAGTGTCTAACATATCACCTTCGGAAACACACTGGCGAACGACCTTACAAGTGTACCCACTGCATGAAAACTTTTGGCCAAAGAGTTCATCTGACGAATCACATTCGTACACATACTGGCGAACGACCCTACGAATGTAACCACTGCTCGAAAGCCTTTAGTGAGAACAGCAGCCTTAAAAAACACCTACGTACTCACTCTGGCGAACGACCCTACAAATGTAAACACTGTTCAAAAGGCTTTGCTTGCAGTAGCAGTCTGGATCTGCACATCCGCACTCATACGGGCGACAAACCCTATAAGTGTACCCACTGCTTGAAAGCCTTTAGTCAAAAAGTCCATTTGGAGTATCATTTTCGTTCACGGCACACTTTGGAAAGAATGAAAAATGAGGTCAATTAAACCCTGAAGTCGAAAATGTACAGTTTGAAAGATTCCATAAACCCAAAGTAGGGAATTGTTGCGATACCTGTACAAAGGCTAAGCAGACGCGTGCTATGATAAGGCTATGTTTCTGGTGACTCGTAATTTTTTGAGCTACGAAATTGTGTATTCAGTTAATTTAATTTCCATAAGATGGCAAATAAATTTCTATTTTTGATCTATTCGTGTTTTAAGGGCCTCGACCGGTTGTATTCACTTGTTTGATCTTCGCTATCGAAAGAAAACATTCTTTTGACGGCCCAGGAGTATTATATTTTGTAAATACCTTCTTTATGAGGGGATATTATTTCAGCAAACTGATCTCCTTCTCTCTTTAGAACTAAAATTTATCCATTAAAGAAACGGACGGAACCCTCTTTGAGAATTTAAGCAGCGTAGATCATTTGAGTTCGAATCAAAGTCGAAGAAGTCGTTATTTTTTAAGTTTTCTTTAGCTACGACATATTTTTCGTTAGTCTCAATGTTTTAAATAATCCCATTTGCTCGACAAATCGCTCTCGACCCAATTCCGATACGATTTGTGACGTTTTTGGGTCAAAGACGATTTGTGGAACGCATGGGAATACCTTCTTTGAGTACCATGCAGTTTGTATTTCAGCCGTTAATAAGGGGGAAGTGTACCCAGTCCTAGCCCCTGGGGCACGAACATACTTGCCAATTCACACCGAATGCTTGCCGATGTCATGCTTCACTGTGAGAGAGTGTATTTGGATAGGTGTGAAGGGAAGTTGCCAAGGCCTGAAGTGAGCCAACTGTCTGGCTCCCATAATAGAACAGCTGATGAAGCCAAATCGCTGCATGCTGGGGTGGGAGCTTTGCCGGCAGGAGAAGCTAAAGCGGGTCACCACTCTGGCCGTCAGATGGCGAATTTATGGCCGGTTTTTGCAAGTGAAGATTTGAATTTGTAGTGCTTGTGCGGCGTAAGGTTAAGATCCCGGTGTCAGCTCAAAATACAGTGCCGCAACCATATGGCAAAAGAGAGAGACACAGTTGCATTTTAGCGCTCTCTTCTATGGGAACCCTGTTTTACATAAGTGCCGGCCAAATGAAGATGTAACGAGTCTTCTTTGTTTCTACACTCTCTCGCCCAGTGCCCACTTTGGCCACATCTGCTGCATGCTTTATTAGGTGCGCCGTTCTCTTGTCTGTTATCTAGGTTCTGTGGTTTTTGTACTTCCGGTCTACCTATTGGTGGTCTAGCATATTCGTTGCACCTTCTGCATGTTTCTATGTCCCCCTTTCTTTGCGTTTGACCAATATGAATATTTTCCCTTCCCATGCTTTCTATGTTCTCCCGTCTGAATGTTTCACGGTCTTTCGCTAACGCCTCGAATTCGTCTGCCAATACCATCAATGCTTCCAGTGATTTGCATGTGTGTGGCCGTATAAACATCCTCAGGTCTGGTGTGCTGTTTTCACTAATTATTTCTAACTGCTCATCTGGTGTGCAATATAATCTTTAAACGATTCTACCCATCCTTGTTTCCTTCTTCTTACTTTTCTAAAATACCCTCTTGGTAAAAAGAATGCTTGGAAGCTGGTTACAAAATCTTTCCATGTCTTCCATTGCCTGTCGTTTGCCACATACCACTTCAATGCTTTATCTTTTAGCAACTCCGGAATTGCTCTGGGTATCATGTTTAGCCCGTACGTATTTGCTGACCACTGTACCTGTTCCAAAAATTCTAACGGTTTTGAAGTTCCATCGAATCGAAATGTCTATTCCCTCACTTGCTTTGCTACTTTTGGGTAATCTGGTGTGGTCGCTGGTGACTCTTTGTCTGTCTTATCTGAGTCCCGTCTGGTTTTGCTTCGTTGCCGATTGTTTCTCCCCAAAGATCTCGTTTTTCGCGACGGATGAGCCTGTAAACTGTGCGGTAATAAAGTTGTTGGGAGATGCTTGGCTGAAATGCAGCTCTTTTTTAAAAACAGTAAAGAATAACATGATGGCGCATGACGACTAAGTCAAACAGGGGCAGTCGCTATAGTCTGCTGCAACATTGTTCCCTTTTAACACAAGGGCGACATCTGAAGACGTTTTTTTGAAGGATCGCTCTTCGCTGACCAATACTGCCAGAGTACCACAACCACCAGGACAGGAGAATAAAATGGAGTACAATGGTTGTCGGGACCCTTTCAGGGGGGGGGGGGGCGGGGTTCCGTGCCCGGACGATGGCCGACGGTGGGTTCGAACAAACGAGACGAGAGCTACTCACGCGTCTCCAAATCTTTGTCTAACGATTAGGTAAAACAGAAGATTGAGTTTCGAAGATTAACTGAAAAGTTTTTTTATGCTTTGAGCAGTGTCTCGACATCTATTATCCCCTCATCCTCTGTTTTCTTAGGGGTTGATTTTTGGAATTTCCTAGCCATTTCTTCTCTTCTATGAACTCCTTAAATTGCTTTCTCATTTCATCCAGATTTCCGTTTAGCTCACAACCTACTGCCTTTCCGCATTGTATGATTTCCTCTTTCTTTAGGTAATGTACCCACGCTTTGCCCATTGTGCTTTCCTACTGTTTTCTATTATTATTAAGGACGTTGGGCGCCAGTTGTAACGAGTCTTCTTTCGCTCTAAACTACCCTAAGCTAGGCTCGAGAAATGTCGTGGCTCGCCTCAACAAATTTATAGTTGTCCCAAATAACAATTGATAAGACCTTTGTTTTTTTCAGTAGTATGGCACGTATAATATCGAATATTTAGGCTTATGCGGTACTTAATCGCTAACAAGGTATGATATTTACTTTCTAATTGGCCTCCCTTGTCCCCCACAAGGTTCCACAACTCGCGCTCACCCGGAATTCCGTCGTGCTGTCTGTGACTCGCCGATCCTTCCTTTTCGTGAAGCAGTTGTTTCTGCGACCTGGTTATGATCTGTTGGCTTGGCTTGCACTCCTGTTTAAATGCCGGCTTGCCACACGTCCAACCTCGTATTATTTGCCCCGATATATATTAGAACTTATCTGCTATTCCGCTCCTTGCCCCTGTGACTTCCGTCTCTCGCACAGTCCTTGTGTGATCATTTGCTGGCCCTTGTGTTGGCTACGACCGATACTGGCGCACTCGCACTCGCTTTGATTTTCCGAATTGACACTGACTGCCTGATTGCTGACAGTCTGGGCTTTTATAGGCCTCCGTCCATCTCTTGCTCCTTTGCCATCCTTCCGTTATAACCGCTTGCCGCAGTCGGTTGTTGCAAAGTGTTATCTAGAAAAGATAACTTTTATAGTATCAAAACGGTATGAAGGGGTGTTCGTATGAAGCTGGCGTGTACTAGAGATTTGTTTATATTGTTGTTTGGGATAATTTCATGGAAGAAAGGTTTTTCAAATTCCCAGTAGTTTAGCCGTTTCTGGCAAAAACATGAAAAAATTGCACTTTTTTCGAAGTTTTTGCACTATTGAAGCACTAGATGCCAATTTTTTGGGTCAGTCTGTTCATGACCATTTTTTCCTCTAGTTTATATCTTGAACTTTGCCCAAGATATAAAAACAAAATTCCAAACAGTATATGATATATGGACAGTTTGGGGTGAAAATATGTTGGGTATCAAAAAAGTACCTTTACGATGTGATAGGGCCAAGTCCTTTGGGGATTTTTTAAGTTTCGGTATGCTCTCAAAAAATATCGCAGTCCGAAGGTGTCACCAATTCATGAGTTGCACTGTGTTGGTGAACTAAAGTGCTCTCTCCAGACCAGAGGCTGCTATCCACAGCTTACACGATGCGAAGTCAGTAGTGAATCGGTGAACACTGCATTGTAAGTTGAACGACTGTAGTCTGAAGAGAGCTCTTCTGTCAACCTATACACGAGCACTCTGTATTTGGCCGCCTCTGCTCCAGACTAAAGTCGTCTTACTTGCAATTCAGTGTTTACCGATTCACACAATCAAGAGTTTGGCTCCTGGTAGCTATGGGTGGCCGGCCCTGCTTTACATCGACATAAGCAACAGTTTTGGCTCGAATAATGTATATATAGAAATTTAAGAATTATATATGTGTACATTGTACATATTAATGTGTTTTTAACGGATGTAGTTATAGAGATATATTTTGTTAAACTTTGTGGTATATATTGGCGTCTTTTAAGAATTTTAAGATTTTGTGAATATTTTCTGGATTTGGGTTTGTTAGACAATGGATGGGGCTTGTATTTTCGAACAGTTTGTGACAGTGCTGGGCATTGGTTTAAAATGTGATCCATGCTAATTAGGTTATTAGATTGGCAAAGCGGGCATATTGGAGAGGCGTTGGAGTCTAGCTAATGATTGTGTGTCAGTTTGCTGTGCCCAAGGCGAAGTCTGGTTATCTTGATTTGGTCAAGTCTGCTGTATTTTTCTTGGGATATATTTAGGTAGTTGGCTATGTAGGTGTTGTTTTTGTTGATGTTTTGGTACCATATATTGCAATCTAGGAGGGTGTGTTCGTTATGCCTTAGAATTTGCTGTTTTAGGTGTCTGTTTATGTCTGCTGAGTTTAAGTTTGGGGTGAAAATCAATGGCATTTTTAATGCAATCTTTGCTGATTTATCAGCCAGTTCATTGCCTGCTAGGTCACTGTGTCCTGGTATCCATAGGATTTGTATTTTCGGGGTTAGTGAGGTTAATATCGATCTAATAATTGCTGGGTATGTACTGTTTTTGTTTGTGTTGAGGATTGCGTCCACAGCGGAGAGTGAGTCAGCACATATGACAAATTTGCCTCTTTTCTTTCTTATAAGCTCAATCGCTTCTAAAATTCCTATACTTTCTGCTGTTTGTATTGAAGAGAAAAGAGGTAGACTCCCGTATTTTAGAGGCTCTGTTTCTGAATTTTGTTTTGAGCCGTCCGTGTAAATGAAAGTGTGGTTTGTTAGTTGATTTTGTAAATCCTTAAAGAGCTTTTGGTATATGACTGGTGCTGTAGCATGCTTTTTGTGAGTCCGGAGAGTTGTATTTATTAAGTTTGTGGGTAGAGACCAGGGAGGTTCCAGATTACGAATTCTTTGAGGTAAGTATGGGATGTTGTATTGTTGGCAGTATTGAATGGTACGATCTATTATTGAAACGAGATTCTTTCTAGGTTTGTGGATTTTGACAATTTGTGGATGGGGGTGTTTTTAGAGTTTAAAGAGTTTTCGAAAGTTTGGCTGTTAGGTAATCACGTTGGAGTTCTATTGTTGGTATGTTCGATTCGTATAGCATGTTCTTGATGGGTGTGGAGCGGAAGGCTCCCAAGGCTAGTCGGATTGATGCATTGAATGTGGTTTTCAATTTGTTAAGTGTGCTTTTTGGGGAGTATCCGTATAAAAACAGTCCATAATTTATCTTTGATATAAGTATACTTCTTGTGACGTAAAGCAGTGTATTTCTGTAGCAATTGAATTTATGGCTGGCTAGGCACTTGATTATGTTAAGTTTGTTTGACAATGAGGGAATAAGGGCGTTAATGTGAGCGTTCCAACTATATCTATTATTTATTGTCAATCCTAGTATTTTAAGTGAACGTACGTTTGGTATTATAATGTTATTGCAAGCTATGGTACATTGGCAATTTAATTTTCTGCAAATATGTAGGTGCTGGCATTTTGTTGGAGATAGCGCTGCACCGGAGTATAATCCCCAGTCCGCTATATTTTGAAAAAGTGCTTCCAGATTGTATTGAATATTTTTTCTTTTGCTAAAGTTGATGATTAGGAAGAAGTCATCAGCGTAAGCACTGAAGCTAATTTCTTTGTATATTGCCATAATGTTGGCTAGCTTGTTAAAAGCGATTAGAAATAAGACTACTGCTATAGGGGAGCGATATATATATATGCTAATTCCCAACTATCTGAAGGTATGAATCTTAGCTGAGATTAGGGCTAACAAGTCGTGCCCGCCGAGTCCATGTACTTGGGATTTCACTCCAGAATAAAAGCCAAACCCTGTCTTTGGACTTAATTGTTGACCCATGCTGCTTCACTTTTTAATTTAGGAATCTCACTTGCGTCTTGAGTTTATCCACTTCTACTAAACTTCGACATTTTTTTAAGCGGGTTAAAGAAATACAACTGTTGGGTTCAGTAGCCAAAATAAAGAGAGCTCGCCATTTATTGAATAGTTTCACTCAAACGCTTACGCCACCCACTCAATTTAGTTCTTTAACACTAGTCAGAGCTTTGTTCCATTTTGTAATAATTAAACACGGATTTCAAATAAGTTTGCTAGATATTAACAAATATTTTATTTTGTTTTTCTTAAAATTAGGGTTTTCATTTCGGACACAGTGATCCTTTCCAGCTTGGATTCTTTATTATGAGAGCGAAGGTGAGACTATAGACTGCTTCTTTGTGGCAACATTTGAAGGTTACACGCCAGTATGAATACGAAGATGATTATTTAGATTTTTTGAGGAGCCAAAGGTTTTCGAACAGTGGGAACATTCGTAGGGTCGCTCGCCAGTATGAGTTCGAAGATGAGTCTTTAGATTGCTGTTGTCGGAAAATGATTTTGAGCAATGGGAACATTCGAATGGTCGCTGTATCACTTCAGAATGAGTGAGTAGGTGTCTCTTTAGATTACACTTTTCGCCAAAGGTTTTCGAGCAATGGGAACACTCGAATGGTTTCTCGCCCGTATGAGTGCGAAGGTGAGTCTTTAGACCGCTGTGTTGGGCAAAGGATTTTGAACAATGGGAACATTCGAATGGTCGCGCTCCAGTATGAGTTAGTAGGTGAGTCTTCAGACTGCTTCTATGGGTAAAGGTTTTTGGGCAGTGTGAACATTCAAAGGGTTGTTCGCCAGTATGAATGCGCATGTGATTAGTTAGTTTGCTCTTTGTGGTAAAGTCTTTAGAGCAATCTGAACATTTGAAGGGTCGCTCCCCAGTATGTGTGCGCATGTGATCCTTTAGATTTTTTAATAAGCTAAAGGTTTTTGAGCAATGGGAACATGCGTAGGGTCGCTCGCCAGTGTGAGTGCGTAGGTGAGTATTCAGACTGCTGCTAGAGACACAGGATTTTGAGCAATAGACGCACTCGAAGCGCCGCTCGCCAGTATGAGTCTGCTCTGATTTCTTTTTGGCCAATTTACCAATAAAGATTTCGTTATTTTTTGCCATTCGCTGAAGACTCTTCTCCAATCGTTGCTTAAAATTGAAAGCAGTTTTTGCAGCTTCCAAGCATGAAGGGCATATGCTTTCGGGTAGATTCACATCCTGTTTAACCTCGTGTCCAGTCACCCTCTGGATTATAAACAGCAAGCGTCCTAGTCCGGCGTCCGAGTCGTTGAATATATTTGGCCAGTTTGTGTTGGTGCCATTTGACAAACTGGACAGGCAAACGCGACATTGCTCTGACACTTGTGGTTTCATTGATCTGTAGGCCATTATACAGTCAAATTTTGTTTAATAACAAATATAAATGGCAAATTGTGAGGAATTTACAAATAGAAACAATTTTGAAGCATCTGTGGGCAAGTGTGGCCGTACGTGCGAACAAGGAAAATGAAGATTTGAACTAGTTCAAGACGCAGCGAAATGGGAGCCAATTCGCTACTTCTTTAGAAAAGATGCTTGAAAGTTGCAAATGTTAATAAATTTGTTTAATTTTGATCATCTGATTAGTTAATGATCAATTAAAATGTTTCACTTGGTCCGAACTGGTGCTGAGCCAGCCGCTGTGTAATTAAATTGCACTCGGAGTACGGTCACACTTGTCTCCAGATGATTAAAAATTGTTTATTTTCGTAAGAATTTGCTATTTATATTTGTTATTAAATGAATTTTGGATAAAGAATGGCCTACAGAGCAATAGAACCACAAGTGGCCCAACAATGCCGCGTTTGCTGGTCCATTTCGAAAGCTGGCACCAACACCAACTGGCCAAATATTTTCAACGGCGCCAACTCCAGCGACTTGTTATTTATTATCGAGGAGGCTACTGGACACCAGTTTAAACAGGATGAGAATCTACCCAAAAACATATGCCCTTCATGCTTGGAAGCTGCAAGAACTGCATCCAACTTTAAGCGTCGATTTAAGAAAAGTATTCAGCTGCTGAACCAAAACAAATCCGCTATATGCTTGGAAACACTGAACCAGCAGGATTCAACACAGTTCGGGCGAAAGGAGACCTTATTAAGCAAAGAAAGCGAAGCCAGCTTGAAGAGCGAAAGAGTGCTGAGGTGTCCAAATAGCGAGTATCCCTTCCAGTGTTCCAAATGTCCAAAAAGTCTTACACGAAACATTGCTCTAAAAAGTCATCCTTGCACTCATCTGAACGAGCAACTGTTTGAGTGTCCCCACTGTTTGGACACCTTCACCGAAAAAGAAATACTAAATCAACACCTAAGCAACCACTGCTCCAAAACCCTTGCCAATCAAAAGAGTCCAGCAGATACGGGCGAGCGACCCCACAAGTGTGCCCACTGCCTTAAAGCCTTTAGTCAAAAATGTAATCTAGAGAGGCACATACGCACACATACTGGCGAACGACCCTACAAATGTAACCACTGCTCGAAAACCTTTGTGGAAAAACATCATCTGAACGGACACCTACGCACACATACGGGCGAGCGACCCTTTGAATGCTCCCATTGCTTGAAAACCTTTACCGAAAGTGGCGCCTTATCGAAGCACCTTCGCACTCACTCTGACGAGCGTCCCTTCGAATGTTCCCATTGTTCGAAAACATTTAGAGAGAAAGGCAAGCTTACAAATCACCTACGTATTCATACGGGCGAGCGACCTTACATTTGTTCCCATTGCTCGAAAACCTTTAGAGAGAGCTGCAAACTTAAGAATCATTTACGCCTTCATACGGGGAGCGACCGTACCAGTGTTCCAAGTGCTCAAAGAGCTTTAGCCATAGCACAAATTTTAAACGACATCTAGACACTCATACTATTTGAAAGGCTTTAATCAAAAGAGTACTCTGGAGAGGCTCATAAGCACACATACTGGCTGTACGAATGGACTCATTGTTCGGTAAACTTTAGTTTAAGAATCACGAATGTCCCTTTCAGAAGATTATAGAATCATTTAAGCACTAAATTTACTAACTTTTTAGACTTGGAATAAAAATAAACCGATTTTATAAGATACTAAGCAGGTATTCCTTATTAAAATTAATAAATTGGTATCTTATAAACAAAAGCAAAACTTCGTGTTTGGTTTCTCTGTAACGTTATTCAATGCAGCCTTGAAAAGGTTACTTAATGTGTACATAACTTCGCTCTACACACGTTTATCCAAATGTGCTGACGTGATGGGTAGAAAAGGAACAATTGATTTTAACTCGCAGACCAAAAAAATCCAGGAAACAGTCCTTTAATCCAATTGTAGACTTAAGAGCTTTTCAAAAATAGCCACCAATTTCTATAAATATAAAAGAGAGTGTCCTGATTCATTGACTGACTGACTTACTGACTGAAATTTGGACAGGAGTTTCTGTACAAAGACGGGGTTTTGGAAAATTCCACCCGGAAAAGCGTCGGAAAAGTTTGTATGGAAAAAATGTTATTTTTCATCCGATTGACTTGAAATTTGGTTTGTAAGCATAGTACGCGAAATAGTTCGACACGTGTTTTCCCGATTTTGGAAAATCCGCCCACGAGGAAAATGGCCGGAAAATTCTGCATGAAAAAACTATTTTTCATCCGATTGACTTGAAACTCGGTTTGTAAGGATAGAATACGAAATAGTTTGAAATGTGATTTTCCGATGTTGGAAAATTTGACCCAACGGTCGGAAAATTCCGAAAATTCTGCATGAAAAAATAATTTTTCACCCGATTGGCTTGAAACTCGGTTTGCAAGGACAGAATTCGAAATAATTCGAAATGTGATTTTGCCATGTCGGAAAACCGCCTAGGCGTGAAAATCCGGAAAATTCTACATGCAAAATAGCTATTTTTCATCCGATTGGCTTAAAACTCGGTTTGTAGGGATATACGAAATATTTCGAAATGTGATTTTTCGGTTGGAAAATTTGACCTGACGGTCGGAAAATTCCCGTTCTGCATAAAAACAACTATTTTTCAGCCGATTGGCTTCAAAATCGGTTTGTACGATCAATATTTGTGATTGAATTTTTCATGGGAAAACGGGATGCCCACTGGGAAGGATGGGATGTGGGTGGGATGTGAGTGGTTTTTTGTTTTGGAAGTGGGTGGAAAGTGGGTGGTAAGTGGGTGTAAAGTGGGTGGGATGTGGGTGGGATGGTGGGAAGGGGGGAATGTGGGTGGGATGTGGGCGGGAAGTGGGAGGGAAGTGGATGGGAAGTGAGTCGGAACTGGGGGAAATTGGGTGTAAAGTGGGTGGGATGTGGGCGGGAAGTGGGAGGGATGTGGGTGAGATCTGGGTGGGAAGTGGGCGGGATGTGGGCGGAAAGTGGGTGGGAAGTGAGTGAGAACTGGGGGAAATTGGGTATAAAGTGGGTGAGATGTGGGCGGGAAGTGGGTTTGATGTGGGCGGGATGATGGCGGAAAGTGGGTGGGGAAGTGAGTGGGAACTGGGTGGAATTGGATGTAGAGTGGATGGGAGGGATGGGGTGGGAGTGGGAGGGAAAACACATCAGCAAAGATGCATACTGTTGAAGGCGCAGCGAAGCCCGTCGGGTTATTTGCTAGTAATATATATATCGATAAGTATTTTAGCGTTAAGGTATTTTAAAAAGGAAATAGACGATGGTCACACTATTTATATTATAAATGATAAAGAATGATGGAGAAGAATGGACAGACAGTCGGACACACGGTCAGACAAACTGCTTTAAAGGCCTGGTTCTTTTGGTAGTACAGATCCCACTGTGCGCCGTACCTTACACGTCCACGAAATCAGTTGCTAAAAGAGAGCTTACCTCAGAGCCAATAATGGAGTCACAAAACGGAAGGGGAGCATTTCTATGGCGTTCTCCTCTTCGCTCAGCAATGTGGGACAAGCAGTGACCGCCAAGTCGTTTCCATATCGGCGAAATGCTCCCATGCTGTCGCATTTAATCAGTTTTTTTAGTATACAGTTTTGAGTATGTGTTCATTTTAAATAACAATAAATAATTTTGGCAGGTCATAGTAGCCCTTAAATAGAATAGTTCGACATTTAACTATGCGTCCTACGACGAACTATAAAACTTCTAAGCCAAGTCAATTTGATTGAATTTGAAACCTTCCATTTTTTACTTAAATGCCAATAACTTCTATTTTCTTGAACAGATTTTAATGAATTAGGTGGCGTTGTATGTTTAATGGATAAATCTTTGGTGACCAGCAATAAAATAAATTTTACACAATTTTTTTCGTGGTGAAAATCGCACTTAAAATCTACCTTTTTTTGAAAAAATGATCAATTTAATGCAAAGTTGCCGATAAAAGCCTTTAACCTAAAGGCAATCACGGATTAAGAAGTGGTGTATGAACGAATGATAGGACATTCAATTACCTTCCATGAAAACGTTATCTTTGAATGAACCTCTACTGAAGATATACACATTTTTCTAGATGTACCTTTTTCCCAATCAAAAAACTAGCTTTTCCGATAAAAAAAAGTAGTGGAATGGTTTTTTGAACTTAGCGGAGGGACTTACATAAGAAATTGTTAGCTAATGTTCTGGATCGCAAAATTTTTATTATTTTGTATACTAGTGTAATAGATAAACATGTCTTATGTATAAAGTACATAATATGAGTGTAAGCGCACCCTAAGTTTTTCAACTGACTTCAAAATCAAAAAATTAAATTTAAATTTAAATTATTTTTAAAAAGTCCAAAATCGCGCTTACCGCTGTTTCTTCATTTGGCCCGCAATGTATGACTCCAAAAAAGCTGATTTAGCAAAACTGCCCCAGAAGTTTTCGGTGGATTTTCACTTTTACCCCTTATGGTCACACTTGCCTCCAAATAATTAAAAATTGTTTATTGTATGCTTAAATTGATTACAATTCCCTATTTAAATTGGTTATTAAACGGGATTCCGCTGTAAGAAGGTCATGGAACCACAACTGGCCGAGCAATGCCGTGCTTGCATGTCCAGTTTGGCAGCTGAAACCAACACAAACTGGCGAAATATATTCACCTACTCGGACGCCGGACTGGAAGGCTTGTGGCTTATAATCGAGGAGGTGACTGGACACGAAGTTAAACAAGATCAGAATCTCCCCGAAAGGATTTGCCCTACATGCTTGGCAGCGGCAAAAATTGCATTTAATTTTAAGCGGCGACTAGAGAAGAGTCTTCAGTGGAATGAGGAAAACTTCACCGTAAGTGAAAAGAATGGAGACGTGGACAAACCTTTGAAATGCTTCCACTGCCCAAAAACCTATGTCAATAGGGCCTCTCTAAGGGCACATCTACGCACTCATACTGGCGAGCGCCCTTTTAAATGTTCTCAGTGCTCAAAAGACTTTTACTCAGGCAGCAGTCTAAAGTCTCACCTTCGCACTCATACGGGGGAAAAACCCTTTGTATGTTCCTATTGCTCAAAATCTTATTCGGAAAACAGCAGTCTGACGATACACCTGCGCACTCATACTGGCGAGCGACCCTATGAATGTTCCCACTGTTTGAAAACCTTTGGCGATAATAAATCTCTAAAGAGGCACGAACGCACTCATACTGGCGAGCGACGCTTTGAATGTACCCACTGCTCAAAAGCCTTTGCCGAAAAGCAACATCTAAACGAACACACTCGCATTCATACAGGCGAGCGACTCTTTAAATGTTCACAGTGCTCGAAAGCCTTTGTCAAAAATCAAGCTCTAATGAGGCACCTACGCACTCATACTGGAGAACGACCCTTTGAATGTTCCCTTTGCTCAAAATCTTTTTCTGACAACAGCAGTCTGAAGATACACCTGCGCACTCATACTGGAGAACGACCCTTCGAATGTTCCCTTTGCTCAAAATCTTTTTTGACAACAGCAGTCTGAAGACACACCTGCGCACTCATACTGGCGAGCGACCTTATGAATGTTCACAATGCTCGAAAACCTTTGGCCATAGTAAATCTCTAAAGTGTCACCTGCGCACTCATACTGGTGAGCGAAACTTTGAATGTACCCACTGCTCAAAAACCTTTGCCGAAAAGCAACATCTAAACGGACACCTTCGCATTCATACGGGCGAGCGACTCTTTAAATGTACACAGTGCTCGAAAGCCTTTGTCCGTAATGAATCTCTAAAGAGGCACCTGCGCACTCATACTGGAGAACGACCTTATGAATGTTCACAATGCTCGAAAACCTTTGGCCATAGTAATCTCTAAAGAGTCACCTGCGCACTCATACTGGTGAGCGAAACTTTGAATGTACTCACTGCTCAAAAACCTTTGCCGAAAAACATCATCTAAGCGGACACCTTTGCATTCATACGGGCGAGCGACACTTTGAATGTTTAGAGTGCTCGAAAACCTTTGTTAACAATCAAAATCTAAAGAGGCACCTACGCACTCATACTGGAGAACGACCCTTCGAATGTTCCTATTGCTCAAAATCCTTTTCCGAAAACAGCAGCCTGAAGACACACCTGCGCACTCATACTGGCGAAAGACCCTATGAATGCTCCCATTGCTCGAAAACCTTTTCCGAAAGTAGCAAACTAACAAATCACATACGCACACACACTGGCGAGCGACCATTCAAGTGTTTGCATTGCTCCAAGACTTTTGGCCAAAAAGTCTCACTGAAACGTCACCTACTGACTCATACGGCAGACATATTGAAAATAGAGACAAATATTTAAATAAATAAAACTATCTTTCACAAGAATATGCATCCATTTCATTTCTTGAGTATTGCAGGGTGCGTTCAGATCAGGGTATTCAACCGAAACCGGTATAATCGAATCAAACCGAAACTCTAACCGAAATAAATTATTTAAAACGACCGAAACCGAAATGGATTGGTTTTTTTTTGTGTTAGGAAGCCTAGCTGTTGGGCCTTCGGACAAGTCGCAGGTTGCGGATAGCGAACAGCTTTCTTTAGGAGGTTTGCTGCGAATAAGTGGGCTTACATCACAAATAAGCGGTTCCCGACAGCCAGCGGGCTAGATTCTGCCAGCCTAGCCTCCGCGAATTCCTGGAAGGAGAGCCTTTCTATGGCGTTCTTCGCTATTCGGAGTGAAACAAGGCCCATTTCCAAGACACAAACGCAATTCAATGGCTGCTGGTTTCATTATTGCCAAGCATTTAGGCGCTACAGCTTATAAATAAAATCATTTGGAATCCAAATTTTGGATAAATGTTGATGAAGAATGAAGATTGCCTCAAATGGTACCGCCGTTAATTCAACCTCGGCTGATTGAAGAAATGTTTATAAGCCTGAAAGCCAAAATATTGAACCTACGCAAGGAAAGTCATGCTCAACTTCAAAGATTTTTACATTACTTTGAGAAAGAATGGATGACAAAGGTGAGAAGAAATAATAATCCAAAAATTGTGAGGGAGTTAAAAAAAGAGCTGGTTGAAATAAATATTATTTAGCAATAGATGTAATAAAAGCGATATATAGCTTTAAAATTGAAGTAGAATGTGGGAAATAAAAGAAGAAACATTGACCGTGGGCGACAGCGGGTATGGAATGTAGGGTTTAATTTCAGATGGCGTTCCAAATGTAACATGTTTCAATATTTTTATAATATTACTAAAGCAATAGTAAAGAAGACGAAAGTTGTTGTGGCGCTATTTTAAAGGACTCTGTTAAGGGTTTGTGGAAGATGAAATACAAAAAAGAGCGCCGCAGGCAACATTTTTTTTAAGTCTCGCGGCGCTCTTTTTGTAATTCACCCCTTACACAGCAGCTGCGCGCCCACGGGCGCACTATTGAAAGTGAAACTACGCCCTCGGGCGTTATTTCATGCACCCGTCCATTTGCATGAACTTGAAACCTTCAATTTTTTAGTTAAATTCCCATTCCTTCTATATTCTTTCTCGGATTTTAATGATAATTATATTGTATCATTAATATGTGGTAATTATGTGGCGTTGTATTTTTAATAGATAAATCTTTGGTGACCAGCAATAAAATAAATTTTACACAATTTTTTTCGTGGTGAAAATCGCACTTAAAATCTAGCTTTTTTTTTTGATAAATTTAATGCAAAGTTGCCGATTAAAGATTAAGGAACGAAAGTGGTGTACGAATGAATGATAGGACATTCAATTACCTTCCAAGAAAACATTACCTTTTTATAATGAATGAACCGATACTGTTAAATAATAATAATAATAATAATTATATTATAATCTGAAATGGAATCAAAGAAAAAAAGTTTATGCGTTCTTTGTCGACTTTAAGGCAGCTTTTGATAAAATTCCCAGGAAAATTTTGTGGTACAAGCTTCATATGCTCGGAGTCTCGAACAAAATTCTAAACTTTATTGAGCGCATCTACAGCGATACACGAGCGGCGGTCTGGACTGGAGAAGAATTGTCAGAGACATTTGAGGTCAAATCGGGCGTAAGGCAAGGGTGTCTTATGTCACCACTCCTCTTTACACTATTTTTAAATGATATCCACGAATGCCTGGGTGGAGGCCTGCACATAGGAGATGTAAATATTCGTGTGCTGTTATATGCAGATGACATTGTTATCTTAGCCGACGATCCAAGAGTATTGCAACGCATGATTTATCGCTTGGAAGAATATTGCGACCGCTGGACCTCCATATTCCAATAAATATGACGAAGTCTGAAATAATGATATTCAGGCGAGGCGGGCGTCTAGCAGCAGCTGAAAAATGGAGGTTTAAAGACTTGCCTGTAAAGATTGTCTCAGAATACTGCTATCTGGGAATGATACTCACGCCAAAGCTATCATTTCAGAAACACGTCCAGAAGCGTACAGAGCTAGCCAAAACAAGCATAAATGTGTCCTGGAGTAAATTGGTTTACAATAGGAATTTACCAGTAAATTCCAAATGGAAAGTCTACAACGCCGTGTGTAGGTCTATACAAACCTATGCTGCACAGATTTGGGGTTATAGCTGCTTTAAAGAGGTCGATAAGTTCCAGCTTTTCTTTTTGAAAAAATTTTTAAACCTGCCTCCAACAACACCGGACTATGCACTCGCTTTGGAAGGCAATATAGAGTATGCCCACCTTTTCTTTTTTGGACAACATGTCAATTATATTGCCAAGGTTCTTTTTGAGTATAAATCCGAACGGCTTCCAAACCTACTAGCTCAAAAAATCCTTCAAAAAAATATATTTTGGGCCAAGGAATTAAAAGCATTATGTGTCTCAAATTGCTTAGATTGGCACGACTTGGAAATCTCGAGGTCCCAATGGAACGGATTATGCGCACAAATGCTAGCTACGCTAAAAGCACTCAGAAGGATTTATATTTGCAACGGAAAAACAGTAGTATCACCAGATTCTATAAATATCTAGACAGTGATATAGGAGAAAGGTATCTGAATATAAAGCCGAGAGACATTACGTGGGTGATGAAAGCCAGATGTGATATGATTTTGCTCCAGGGAAACATTTACCAGCAAGTGGAAAGCCATATCTGCCCACTATGCAATACAGGAGAATCTGAAGATATCCAGCATTTTCTGGGAAGATGTCCTGTACTAAGGGAGTTCAGAGTTCTGCACTTTGGTCAAGCCATCTTGGATACAAGCGCCTTAATTGATGTGCTTAACTGTTCAAGCGCAAACGATTGGACGAATTTATTCAGGTTCCTAAAATCAACATTGGAGTATAGGAAACAAATTTTGTCAGTATTAATGTAATTATGTTCAGCAAACTTAAACGTAAAAATAAGCAAATTTAAATTTTATAACATGTTTTTTTTTTTAATTGTCTTAGTACTTTATTTGTTAAATTAAAAGGCTGACGGCTAAAAGCCATGCCTAGATTAATTCATTTATTTTGTTCACCTTAAGCTAAATGTTTATTGTACAACCCAAGAAAAAAAAAAAAGACAAAATAAATTACTACTACTACTACTACTAATAATAAGCATAACATTGTGTATAAAAACTAAAAAAGAAACTTATGTTAAAGTAACCGACTTGGTTGCATGAACCGAAACCAAAAAAAATTTTTTATACAACCAAATAAAGTCCCCCGGGGGGCAAGGCCCCTCCCCCCCCCCCCATATTTTTTTTTTTTTTTGATACCATACCCAAATAAAGTCTGCTTCAGATTTGGCAAACTCCTCCTCCTTCTAACCGTGAAAAACTGTCAGGGCCACAATTTTTAAGTTTGAACATAGGG
This sequence comes from Lordiphosa stackelbergi, assembly GCA_018904235.1. Taxonomy (NCBI): domain Eukaryota; kingdom Metazoa; phylum Arthropoda; class Insecta; order Diptera; family Drosophilidae; genus Lordiphosa; species Lordiphosa stackelbergi. The sequence continues at coordinate 33,695 of JAEIFU010001069.1, read as the reverse complement.
ACTTAATACATATTTATTAAGTTTGGCCCAATATCTATCTATTCGATCCGAGCAAAAACACCGAAGATAAGCAAGTGCGCCTCCCCATTTATTCAAATAAATTTTAAAATAAAAGGAATTCAAAGCCATAGAAACCACATTACTTGGCTCAGGGTATTTTGCTGTCGGGGCACTCTACCACACTAAACACTTCTGCAAGCTTTCCTTATTAGTGTTGAACACTGTCATATGGGATAGATATATTTACGAACAGTGATATGACTAGTTAGAATAAAATACAAGTAGCATTTAATAACATATCTAGGTACGTATTAGAGCCCTGCACGAGTGCACACTAAACAAAAAATTGTTCTATCTAGTTGAAATGAATCGTGTGTAACAGGCAACAGTATCAATGCTCACACTGTCAAAGCGAGACATTTTTCTAAACTATCTAGTGTCTGATTGGGAGTTGATGATCTACTTCGATTCGTTAACAAAGCCAGTGTGAGTGCTAGCATTAGCAAAGGAACTTGTATATGATAGGAAAATCACACTGAGAACACTGTTAAAACTGTTAACTCTATGAACATTATTAAAACTAGCAACCAGGGTTCGTATACAACACGAAAGTATTTCGTGCACTGATCAATGCATAAGCGCAGTTCACAGCTATGGAATCCCCATGGTATCAAATCCGCTAAGTGCTTAAGAATCTGTTTTTTAAGACCAAATCGACGAAAATATTGAATTGCAATAAAAAGCATGCATAACCAATAGTAAAAATATAGTGAAGGTTGTAAAGAATGTTTCAAACCACTTTCCGTGAGTGACAAATCATTAAATACCGGAAACTTACCAAAGAGGTTCAAAAATAATAATGCCAAACAAACTTCACACCCAACCAAGAGGAAATTTATGCAAGGATAAATGCAGAGCGGAATTAAAAGCTGAAAGAACTCCATGGTAATAAAACCGCTAAGTGCTTAAGAAACAGACCTACAAGGCGACAAATGACCAATCCCGAAAAAATACCAAGGAGGATAAAAAATAGTAATAATGCAATTTTTATTTATTTTCCATATTTATATTTAAAAACATAATTTCGTTTACCATTCATCATTTTCGGATATAGAGCTTCTTTTTTCGCATATTAAATTAAAATGAATAACAAGACCAAAAATGAACATTTAAGTAATATTTAAGCGTACCTGTTGCAGATTCTCCATTCATGCCTAACATTGCTAACAGCCGGTTCTTCATTGTACCTTCACATATATTGTGTAAAGTTACGCATATATAGGATTTTTGGGAAAAACTATCCGTCCACGCGTCTGACGTAATAGCATATCCATTACCTTTTATTAATGATATTTCCTTCATTATTGAAGCGAGTTCCTTTTTATAGAGGTCCGTAACATTTCGTGATACCGTTGTTGGATGAGGAAGCATGTGGTTGACATTAACATTAGGTCCAAGGCGACTTCCTATTTCAAGGGAAAGTGATATAAGGTCTTTAATCCCAGAATCGCTTATGACACTGAATGGCCGACAATTTTGAACAACCCACTTCCTCACAGTCCTTGTGACCGATGATTTCGTTTCCGCATCTAAGTGTATAGTAGGTTCATGCTCGTTACCAATCACATTTATTTTGCAGATCCTGTAGCATTTATGTCGAACTAAATTCGACGTAGAGCCATTAAATTTAAAAACACTTAAGCATGTTCGGCACGCAACCACATTTGGAATTTGATTTCTTGTCTCCCCAAGTACATTGCCAAACGCGTCCCACACCTTGCTTCTACCGTGTTTTCCGCTAATGCTATAGAGGCCACTAGTTATATTGGCTTTTATTTCAGCTATTGTTCCAGATGGTAGCGGACTCTATGGAACATATTTATAAAACAAAAAAAATTAATAAATGTTCTTGTTAATTATTTTCGCGTACAATTTTAAACCTATATACTTACATTGCGAGAATTGTTCTCCATTTTATTTTTAAATAACAACACTAGTAGTAATATCCACACTGTTAACACGAACTGAAACTAGTGTGAGACCGAGACATACGAGATGACAAGAATCACATGGCAGGTTAACTTTGACTCAATAAATCTTTGAATTAAAATGAAATTAAATAATTCAACGAGAAAGGCAAAGCTAACTTCGTCTGTACCGAAGTTTTGATACACTTGAAATAGCTTGTCTCAACGGTTAGCGACTTCGACCAAACTTCGCAGATCAGCTTAAAAACATTACATATTACCCATGTCCGTGTTTGAGAGCGATAATATTGAGAACAAACCAGTTTTTCTCACAAAAAACCATTTTCCGAACGAACATTTGTATGGCAGCTACAAGAAGTAGTCATCCGATCCGGTCGGTTCCGACATATTAGCAGCGTGCAGTAAAAAGAAGACTCTGTGCAAAGTTTCAGCTCGATAGCTACAAAACTGAGGGACTAGTTCGCGTAGAAACAGACAGACGGACGGACGGACAGACGGACGGACAAAGCTTAATCGACTCAGCTCGTCATGCTGATCAAGAATATATATACTTTATGTGGTCGGAGATGATTCCTTCTATGCGTTGCAAACTTCTGGGCAAAACTATAATACACTTTTCAAGTGTATAATAAGAGCTGTTTCGTTTCGACATATGAATCGGTTTGATAGTGTTCACAGTGTGATTGCCTACTGTTAACATGATTTAGTGTGAGCTCGTGCAGGGCTCTAGTACGTACCTCAGTGCAATAAGTATATGTGCAAATATGTTATCGTTTCTCTTTGTTCAAAGTAACAGAACATATGTTCTGCCATGAATTTAAATAAATCTTCGTGTATCTATTTTATCGCCCTGCTTCGAAGCCGTTGGGAGCAGAATCTACTAAGTCCAATACTCAGCAGGGATCACTTAGTCGGTTTCGACGGCTGTGATGCTAGGTGCTAATCGTCTGTGAGTAGCAAAACAATCTAATCGGCCTGTAACCAGGAGAAGCCGTAAAGTCTTTTTTAGTTCGACTTCATTGTGTAAAAATATTTTCTGTTCCGGAAATTGTGTATGTGGCGTGACTTTGATAAAAAATGAAAAATTTGAGAGTAAATTAAGTAGTTGTTGCAGAAACACAAAAAAAAATTTTTAAATTTTCCTAAGAATGCCGCGTGGAACACATTTATCAGCTGAGGGAACGCGGACGAATCCAAGGATTGAACGAAGGTGGGGCTACCATCACTGAAATAGCTTCCAGAGTGTCTCGACACAGAAATACGATAGCTAATTTCTTAAAAAATCCAAGCTCCTATGGTCAGATTAAACGCAGTGGCAGACCGAGCCACATCGACGATAGGTGCAAGCGTGAGATTAAGCGCCTGGCTGTAAACAATCAAATGTCTTGTACAGGCATTAAACGTCATTTAGAGCTCAATGTCGGTAGAAGACGGATCCATCAAATTTTAACTGAAAATTGTAACCTTAAACATAGTTCCCGGGTGGCTGTACCGATGCTATTGCCACGCCATCTTAAAGGCTCGTTTGGCGTTTGCTGACAGGTACAAATTTTGGACCGAAGAATTCCGAAACGTTATTTTTTCGGATGAAAAAAAGTTTAATCTTGATGGTCCTGATGGCTGTCATAAGTATTGGCGTGACTTAAGAAAACCAAGAGAAACTCGCCATAAGAGAATCACGGCGGTGGATCACTGATGATTTGGGCCTGTTTCGGATATGCAGGAGAGTCTCGGCTATGTTTTTATTCCAACAAGAACAAACTCAGAAATCTATATTCAATTGCTGGAGGTGAATTAATAGATTTTGCAGACGATCTTTACGAAGATAGATGGGTTTTTCAACAGGACAACGCTCCAATCCACACATCAAAAAGCCACAAAGGTTAAAATTTTTCTTCAAGAAAATACCTGTACTGGAGTGGGGCTATCAGTCCTGACTTGAACCCAATTGAGGACCTCTGGGGTATCCTCTCAGCCAGGATTTATAAAGGTGGGAGGCAGTTCGACTCAATTAAGCATTTAAAGTACGCTTTGCTTGCAGAATGGGAGTTAATAAGCAATGAAACTCTCCAAAATCTGGCAGATTCCATGCCAAACCGCCTTGCAAAAAGTCTTAGAGGCAAAAGGAAAGCACATTAACTATTAAAGTTGATCAAAAGTTTGAACTTAATACAAAATTTTTAAGAACTATATAAAATGCACATATACTTATTTCCTAAGAATGAAATACATTTGTTAAATAGACAACTGGATTCACAGTAAAAAATATTGAAACTTTGCAAAAAATAATATTTATTAAGGAACTTCATATTTATTTGATTTGCTAAATTTTGCGTCGTCAAAAACTTGGTATTCTGAAGATGCAAACTGGAGAGCTCTAAACCTTTTTATTATAATGCCATGTAGCTTTGGAAAAACGTACCTCCTTCTATTAAAACAATTTCAAGCACACTTTATTAACAGTTTAATTCTGCTCTTTAAAAAAAGTAATAATTACATTGACATTGTGTCCGATTTTATTTCGAACATAGCCCCCAAATGAATTTGGGCGATAAGTCCGTTTTCATTTCGGTCATATCGTCCAAATTTAATTTGGGGGGCCAGTCGTTTTATTAGGTGACTCGGCATTAAGATTTTCAGAAACCGTCATAAAGCCGTACCCTTTTTGATGAAAAAGTTTTTAACTATGCCCTTTCTAAAGCTAGGATGGTTGTAGAAAACGCATTTGGCCAATTAAAAGCGCGCTTTTGCAAAGTTGGCAAGGGTCTCTACAATCGATGTGCTCAACAGCGTATGCTAAGCCAATACCCAGGTTATTTTGCACTGTAGTACTGTGTAATCATGCGAAAGCGCTTACAAATGTGTCGTTGTTCTCGCAGGATTTGACCATATGGAGGCTGCGGCTTTTAGTTGTACACCTGTGTAATCAGAGGAGTTAAGGTTTTCATAATAAATTACTATTAAGGCATATATAAATCTAATGTTTTCATGAATAATTTATACTTTGAAGTGTATTTTGCTTTAAATAAGCTGTGTGACACTGTAGTTTGCTTTCAAACCAAATGGAACTAGTTCAAATTTGTATATATGCTTATGCAACGGTCACACTTGTTTCCAAATGGTAAAAAATTGTTTATTTTTATGGTAAATTCGTAACAATTTGCTATTTATATTTGTTATTAAACAAATTTAAGAAGAAGAATGGCCTACAGAGCAATAGAACCACAAGTGGCCCAACAATGCCGTGTTTGCTGGTCCATTTCGGCAGAACGCGCCAACACCAACTGGCCAAATATATTCACCGGAGCCGACTCCAGCGTCTTGATGTTTATAATCAAGGAGGTGACTGGACACGAGGTTAAACAGGACGAGAATCAACCCGAATGTATATGTCCCACATGCTTGACAGCGGCCAAAACTGCCCTAAACTTTAAGCGGCGGTTTGAGAAGAATGTTCAGCTGTTGAAACAAAACAAATCCACATCACCTACTGGCGAACAACGCTACGAATGTACCCAGTGCTTGAAAACATTTACCCATCAATGTGTGCTAAATAATCACCTTCGCTCTCATACGGGCGAACGACCCTTCAAGTGTGCACACTGCCTGAAAGCCTTTAGTCAAAAATATAATCTGAATAAGCACATGCGGATACATACTGGCGAAACACCCTACCAATGTTCCCAGTGCTCAAAAACTTTTACTCAACCGGAGAGTCTAACAGGTCACCTTCGGAAACACAATGGCGAACGACCCTACAAGTGTACACACTGCATGAAAACCTTTAGCCAAAAGAGTAAAATGGACAGGCACATACGCACACATACGGGCGAACGGCCGTACGAATGTACCCATTGCTCAAAAACCTTTAACGAAAATGCCAGTCTTAAGAGACACCTAACCATTCATACGGGCGAACGGCCCTTTCAGTGTACACAATGCTCGAAGACTTTTTCGCAAGCCAGGCATTTAAAGGATCATCTACACACTCATTCAAGTGAACTACCCTTCAAGTGCTCCCATTGCCCGAAAACCTTTAATAAGGAATGCAATCTTAAGAGGCATTTACGCCTTCATACTGGCGAGCGACGCTTTGAATGTACCCACTGCTCGAAAACCTTTGTAGAAAAACATCATCTAATTCAACACCTTTGCACTCATACGGGCGAGCTACAGTTTAAATGTACACAGTGCCCGAAATCCTTTTTCAGTAAGGCATCTCTAAAGAGGCACCTACGCCATCATGCTGGACGATACTACAAATGTTCCCACTGCAGGAAAACCTATAGCGAGAAGAGCAGCATGAAAAAACACCTACTTACTCATCTGACTGCTTGAAAATCTTAAGCAGGAATGGAAGTCTAAGGAGATTCATACGGGCTAATGACCCTTTCAGTGTACAGAATACAGGACTCTTTCCCAAGTTATACTGTCAAGACGCCCCCTCTACGATGGCAAAGAAAATTGTTTGGGACCTTACCAAGACAAAACAATATTGAGGCAGTTGACATGGAGTGCATCCAGCAGTTATCTGCAGTGCAGAAAAAGCTGTAACAGAGTTTTTTGTTGCCCAACAAACAAATAAATAATGAAGATCTATGACATTTGTATCATGGAGGTGTCCACTCTATTTACTGTTTGATGATTTCGAGCGAGCATTTGACACCATCATAAAGGAGGACATATGGAGCTCTCTTCACAACTGCGGTATCTTGGATGGTATCATAAAGCTGATAACGGCGTTTTATGAAGACGCAAGTCTCACCGTTCACTGGAAAGGCAGTAACAGCGCTAGCTTTGCCGTAACGAGGCGCGGGACGGTTTCCAGTGGAGAATCAACCGAACTCTATGTGACCTGACGACAGCTGCTTCATGATTCATACACTGGAAGTGGTCTCAGCGAAGCTTAAGACTTTAGAGGCTCAAAATCAATATCTCGAAGACTAAGCTGATGCGGACGCAAACCCCCAATATGATCTCCCTAAGCGGGGCAGTTAACGGCAGTCTTCCTGCTACCTGAGAAGTGTCATTGCGAAAGATGGCGGTGCAATGATAGATGTGGAAGCACGCATTTCCAAAGCTAGAAACGCCTTTCGAAAGCTACACCGGGTGTGGCACTCCCGCTCCATATCGCTGAATACGAAACTGCGTAAAGTCGGTGTTATTATATAGCTCAGAGACCTGTCTGGTCTCTCACAATCACAAATGAAAACCTCCTGGAGTATTCTGGAATCGAACCCATCGCGACTGAGATAAAGAGACGAAAATGGAACTGGATTGGGCACACCTCAGGAAGGGAAGATGAAAACATCGCAAAGATGGCTCTACAATGGAACCCACAAGGCAGCCGGCAGAGAGATCGACCCCGGCAGACTCCATGCAGAAACCAGATTGAGTTGGAACGAACTAAGGCACCTGGCAGCAGACAGAAATAGTAGTTTTCGCCCTATGCTCCTCCTAGAAGCGATATTGGCACAAATTGTGAATATATATGTCAAGGAATTAAAAAAAAGACATTTTTATCGCGTCTGGATAGGGTGTTTCCTTTTGAATCCAAGTGCACAATCCAAAGGTGGAGCTAAAACTGTTAGTCTCGTAAACCTTGAGGATGTCAAAAAATTCAGCTACCTGGGAAGTGACATTGCGAAAGATGGCGGTGCAATGATAGATGTGGAAGCACGCATTTCCAAAGCTAGAAACGCATTTCAAAAGCTACACTGGGTGTGGCACTCCCGCTTCATATCGCTGAATACGAAACTGCGTATCTTTAATACCAGCGTAAAGTCGGTGTTATTATATACTCAGCAAGGCTGCAAACCTCTAAAATTTTACAGAAGGTTCTGTCCGGGGGTTCGAACCAAACTAACGTTAAAAATTTATGTTCGGTTCGCGGACCGGTTCTGGAAACCCCTGAACCCAAGGATTTGGTTCGAACCTCGGATCGCTTGAACATAGAAGAATAATTTCGATTTATTAACACTAAGTTTTTAAACTAATATTCTTCATGTCAATAATGCAATTTTTAATTATCAAATTCATTAGCTGACACTAACAACTTTTGAGAACCGCTTAGTTTAAATTAATAAGCATTCTTCTTAGATTGTAAAGTGTTGAAGAGGCCCGTTAAACTGATTCCTAAGTTGCTGGAATAGTAACCAAAAAAAAAACATTTGTCGATGTATTGGACAATAGTCGAAGGAATCTACAACATCACTTACAGATTTGATATTTAATATTTGTTTATTGCTTTTTACGCTCTCACATTTAAAACTCTCATTAAGAATTTCTTTTAGGAGCTTCAGCATGTCTGTAATGTGCTTCTTTGTTGAAATATTGGGTCTTATAGCACTGCAGCTAATGTTGGTACTTAGCTCATAATAGAAGAACGTTTATCGAAACAAAAGATTTCAGAACAGTTGCTCGAAATGAAAAGCAAGCGGAATAAAAATCACTTGCTAATAATTGTGAATCCTGTAGCTTTAAAGAAGTTTTTTTGGCTGCAGCAATAAAAAGATATTTTCAACTATCAAATGTTTTTGGGTAGAGCTTTTTTAAAGAGCTCTGAATTTAAGAATCTTTATTAGTTAGTAAATGTTCGCATATTTTGTTAACCTAACTCAACCGGGTTCAATTTCAATTCAATTTTTTTGTAAGCAATGATTTCATATAATGTAAGTACGGAGAAGTGTGCGAACTCTACTAATGTCAAATAAACTGTCTTAAAAAATCGTTTTCTACTAAATTTTTGAGCGTGTGCAGCACAACAAACTGTAATTATGTAGTCCTCCAGGGAATTTATTGAGTTAACTGGGTCATCGTCCCAATTAAGAAATGCTTGTGAAAGACATGAGCAACCTTCATCAACATTATATTCTTTACAGTTGCTTTGCAGTTGTCATTTAAAAGTTCTAATACTCGATCCATATTTGTTTCTTGACTTCTCTTCTTGATTTGTGTCGTTGAAAAAACTTCTTAATTTGTTGAACCGAACCGAATTTTTCTAAAAAGTGGTCCGGTTCAGGTTCGTTGAGGAGTCAAAAATATTCGAGGTTCGGTTCATGTTCCGGTTCGTCGGACCCAAAAAACCCGAACCGAACCGGTTCTAAGGGGTTCGGTTCAGGAGCGGTTTGCAGCCTTGATACTCAGAGACCTGGCTGGTCTCCGACAACACTGTGACAAATTTTAAAAACCAATAAAGTTGATACGGTCGAGACCAAAAAAATTAAATTATTTTGAATTTTGCTTTTATGTCTTTTGCAAAGTTGTTGCTCTTGGCTTGGCCTACAAAACATTTCTTTTGTAGCAAATCAAAAAAAATAACATATTCGTACTTAAAATTACAAAAGATGACAAAAAAACCAAGTTTCCACAACTTTTTTCAGTTTTTCAACTTTTTCCTGAAACCCGTTACATATTTGTAAAATTTCTTGGACCAAAAAAAAAAAAAAAAAAAAAATATAAACAATAGTTAAAAGACCAAAAGCATGAAAAACGAAAATTATCGGTAAAAAAGTAAATAAATTAAATTTCTTTACTTACATTTTTTAAGTTTTTTTTTTTTTTACAATTTTATTGATTTAATACAAAAAAAAATCGAAATTTTTGAGTTTGTCAAATAGCCAATTGCTACCAAAAACTGTAATTTTTCCAGTTTTAGGGCCCTTAACTATATGCAGGACCAATCGAATGAAGTTGGTATGTTCCAACCGATTGTTTATTTTTGTCTAAGCTACTTTTTCGTCCTGCATTACTTAGTCAAATTAATTATAGTTTTCAAGAAAAAGATGTATTGTCTCCTGTGAAGAGATTCAAGAAAAAGTGGAAAAACTGTACAAAATGATGGGAAAACTTGGTGATTATACGACATTTTTGCAATTTTGAGTTTAAAGATGTGACTACTATGACTTGATTTGTTGATACCTACATCGCGGGCAGACTCTCATCTAAACGATATATGAAAACAACATTACTATCGTAATTGCAGAATCAAATTGTCCTAACCAGACTGTCGATTCTTTTCCGCATAAAGCGGTTTCACCAAGAAACCATAGATATATAAGGTTGTCAAAAAAGTCTTGCGGTATTTTTATTGAATTTTCAATTGTTCATAAAATTGGTTATAATAATGCGATTTAAGTCAAATATGCCAACGAGATGCCAACTTCATAATGCCCCTCTTATAGAAGCTCGCTTCCTTATTGGCAAAAAACTCGGAGAGCCAATTTTCACAGGACTCTCTTGTGGCCAACTTCCGACTACCAAGCTCGTTCGCCATGGACAGAAATAGGTGGTAATCACTTGGTGCGAGATCCGGACTATACGGTGGATGCTAAAGAACCTCCCATCCGAGCTTTCGGAGCTTCTGGCGCGTCACCAAAGATGTGTGTGGCCTGGCGTTGTCCTGATGGAAGACAATTCGGCCTCTGTTGATCAAAGATGGCCTCTTCTGCATGAGTCCTGCATTCAAGCGGTCCAGTTGTTGGCAGTACAGGTCCGAATTGAGCGTTTGGCCATAGGGGGAGGAGCTCATAGTGGATGATTCCCTGCCAATCCCACCAAACACACAGAAGAACCTTCCTGGCCGTCAATCCAGGCTTGGCCACCGTCTGGGCAGCTTCACCGCTTTTCGACCAAGACCGTTTGCGCTTCACGTTGTCGTAAGTGACCCACTTTTCATCGCCAGTCACCATCCGCTTCAAAAACGGGTCGATTTTGTTGCGATTCAGAAGCGATTCGCATGCATCCATACGGGCAAAAATGTTTTTTTGCTTCAAGTCGTGCGGCAAGCAAATTCAAATGGTTTATAACGGTTTGATGACTCATGCCCAGCTCTTGGCCGATGCTACGGCTGCTACTATGCCGGTCTCTTTCGATCAAGCGATTTTATCGCAATTTTCGACGACAGGCCTTCCGGACCGTGGCGCATCTTCGATCACCTCTGTACCAGAACGAAAACGTTGAAACCATCGTTGTGCGGTGGAAATGGAAACTGTATCGGGTCCATAAACTGCACAAATTTTATTGGCAGCATGAGATGCATTTTTGCCTTTATCGTAGTAGTTCTGTAAAATATGCCGTATTTTCTCTTTATTTTGCTCCATGTTTGCGACGCTATAACTCACGAACGACTAAAAACAAACAACAATAAATCAAACACGTGTTAGCTCGTGAAAAGAGCTTTCCAAAAAAGCTCTAGCGTGAACCGATGCGACGAATACAACTAGAACTGCGCTTGCAAAGACAAGCTTGCGGAAATACCGCAAAGACTTTTTTTTATACCCTGTACCCATTGAAAATGGGAAAAGGGGATAATGAAGTTGTGCAAATGTATGTAACAGCCAGAAGGAAGCACCTCCGACCCCATAAAGTATATATATTCTTGATCAGCATCAACAGCCGAGTCGATTTAGCCATGTCCGTCTGTCCGTCTGTCCGTCTGTCTGTATGAACGCGTCGATCTCAGAGACTGTAATAGATAGAGCCACAATTTTTGGCATGTATGTAGGTGTATACTGTACCCACATCGAGTTTGTTTCAGATTTGAAAAATTCCTCCTCCTCCATCTTTTAACAGCGAAAAACTGTCTCTCTTTCTGTATGAACGCGTTGATCTCACAGATGGAGGGGGGGCCAAAAATTTTGCATGTATGTAGGTGTATACTGTACCCACATCGAGTTTGTTTCAGATTTGAAAAATTCCTCCTCCTCCATCTTTTAGCAGCGAAAAACTGTCTCTCTTTCTGTATGAACGCGTTGATCTCACAGACTATAAGAGGTAGAGCCACAAATTTTTGCATGTATGTCGGTGTATACTGTACCCAGATCAAGTTTGCTCCAGATTTAGCAAATTCCTCCTCCTCCTTCTTCTAACCGCGAAAAACTGTCAGAGCTACAATTTTTTAGCTTGAACCTAGTGACTTAATATATATTCAGTAAGGCCCAATATCTGTCTATTCTGTATACCACTACAGCAAAAACACCGAAGATATGCAAGTGCGCCTCCCCATTTATTTAAATAAATTTTAAAATAAAAGGAGTTCAAAGCTATAGGAACCTTATTACTTGGGACAGGGTATTTTGCTGTCGGGGCACTCGACCGCAACACTCTTACTTGTTTTTTCCTTAATTAAGGGTGTAGCCAGGGGGACCTCTTACACACAAATCGTATTGGAAGAGAGATGAGGATGCCAGAAGCAACCATCAATGTCTCAGTTACCTTATTTGCGGCTAGGGGGAATTCGGGAAGATTGACCAGGGCTATGGGAATTGTGATAATGCGAAGACAGTTTGTAAGATCTAATGTACTTCACAGAGAATGGTATGTTCAATAGATACATACGTTAAAATCACGGTACCCTGTACGCACTGAAAATTGCATACGAATAAATGAGCCTGCCTGGTGGCTCCCGACTAGCGCCCCCAGGAGACTGGAGTCTTCCAGATAGCCATTTGAAAAGCAAACTTTCGGACATGACAATTCCGAATGATATAGAACTTCACATCGAGACTCAATTTAAAACTCAGCAAGCTCACAGGCTTGGTTCAGAGGGTAAAGACTGGGGTCAGCATAGTTGTCACGCCCGTTATGACGAAGGACATTATCATGCCCCTTTCGGGACGTATTTTCCCACAACAGTTCGAGACAAATCTTCCATATAAGCGCCCACAGTTTTATTTGCCTCTTTGAATTGCTGAAACAGCACTGGGTGCCAAAACGAATCTGATCAATCACTGCTTAATGAACTGCAGTTCAAATTCAGGATCATCTGAATGCGCCGACGAAGTTGAGGCATATGTGATTTTGCAGGAAAAGATTCTTGGTAATAATCATCCACAAAGTTCCCAGAATTGTGTGCAATCTTAAAAGTCGTTCTTTCTGGCGTAAAATTTATAATGAATCCGCTAAGAAGTTGCATGGACTAGACCACATTTAATGCAAGCAAATCACAAGAATGCTAAATAGCGGACGTAATTTAACTACGTAAAAAAATAAACGAAATATGAAGGCTATATAATTTTACTTTAAATGTGAAACCATTCATTTTGTGTTGAATTTTGATTCGTTTTATTAAACGAGAATAAAATGATTTATATTTTCTCAGAATTTAGTTTTTTTTCAGTATTAAAAATAAGTAGTACTTATAGCGGTACGCACCGGTATACCGAAATGCAAATCCGGGTACCGTATCTAAACCGAAAACCGAAATTAATTGAAAACCGAAATTGAATCTTTAACCGAAACACTCATTTTGGGACGTACCGGAACCGAAATTCGTTTCGGGATTATGCCCTGACTGCATCATAATTATTTTTATTGGTGAGACAAGTATTTGGGTTCTTCCTCATGCAAGCTTTTTAAATGATTTTTACGCTCACCCTTCTTGTAGGACCTTTTTCTGACTGTTAAAATAAATTAATGTTCGTGTGGATCGACTTTTCGTTTCTCTTCGTACACACCGTAAAACGTTTGACGTCAAATGGTTTGCTTGTGGTTTTACAACGTTTTTGCGAGCGCTTTTTGAGTACTCCGTACCGTGCTTTAAATGCTTATTAAGCTGAAAAAAATAACGATATATCGATGTTTTTTGGAGCCGATATATCCTGAGGCCGTCTGTGGCCCAGCGGTTAGTGTGCTGTACTGTTGAGCAGGAGGTCGTGGCTTCGACTCCGCTTCGGAACATCTAATAATAAAAGTTTTCGTCTTTCTTTAGAAAGGTCACCTTCACCCAGCTATTGGCGCCAGCTGTAAAGTAACTAGCCATGAAAAAGCAAATTCTCAAACTTTGCCGTTCGAATTCGGCGTTAAACTGTAGGTCCATTTCTCTTGTGCGAAAAATTTAAAGCACACACGCAAAAAGATTGAGAGAAGCTGGGCTTAGCCCCGTTGGAGGAGCTGTATAGCCAATTTTACATTTTACATTATCCTCAACCGGATGCTGTGACCCGTCACTGAACCCTGGAATATGCGGAATATATTTGAACGTGGCAAATTGACTTATATTGCCTTGGTTACGGAACTACTTTTTCCCTAGGGGCTATACCGGGATAATTGTTCCATTCCAATGCCCTGTAGTCCGTACAATCACCTCTCTCGACAAGCTTCTACTAACAGAAAGTACAAAAAGAAACAACACAACACTAACCAAACACTTTATACCTATATTCCAGCGTACAGTTCCACACCGGAACTACCTGCAGCGGATCTATCCTCCAGCTGCCCATTTCTGCTGCCCCTCCTAATCTGGAAATATAAACCAAAAAATATTAAACAAAAATTTTTTTACAATTTAAATAAAAAATATAAAAAATAAATAAACAAAAAAACAAAATTGATTAAAATTAATTAATTATAACATTAATTATTTTTTTTATACCCAAAAAACAATAAAATAATTTTTCTTATATATCATAAATATTAATATCCCCCTTTACAAAATATAACAAAACTTAAATACTCTATTTTTAAAAATTTTTAAAAAAACAAAGGGGAGGAGCCGAGCTTCTCTCAGTTACATAAAGGGACCTAAAGTTTAACGCCGAATTCGAACGGAAAGTTTGAGAATTTTGACTTTAAAAAATTATATTATAATAAAAAAAAAAAAAGAGGGGACTTGGATTAGATAATTAGTTAATTAATTTTTTTTTAAAAAAAAAAAAAAATTAATTTTTTTTTAAACAAAAAAAAAATAATAAATAACCTACAAAAAAAAAAAAAATTAATAAATTATAAATTAATTTTATTTATTAAAAAAAATTTGTTTATACAAATAAAGGGGGCAGCCCAGCTTTTCTCAAATTAAAAAAAAGGGGCCCAACAGTTTAAAAGGAAAAAAAAAAGGAAAAATTTAAAAAATTTGTTTTTCATGGCTAGTTACTTCATAGCTGGTAAAGGTGACCTTTCTAAAGAAAGACGAAAACTTTTATTATTGTCACTTATGGTCACACTGCCCCCAACCAGGGTTAAAATTTTGTTTGTTTGATTACTTAAACTCGCTGCATTTTGCTTTTTATTTAATTTATTAAACAAATTTTGTATATAAAATGGCCTACGGACCAATAGAAACACAAATGCCAGAGCAATGCCGCGTTTGTCTGTCCAGTGGGTCCAATGGCACCAACACAAACTGGAGAAATATATTCAACAACTCGGACGCTGGAGAAAAATTGTTGTGCATAATCGAGGAGGTTACTGGACACGAGGTTAAACACAATGCAAATCTACCCGAATGTATTTGCCTTCCATGCCTGGCAGCAGCAAAAATTGCATTTAACTTTTAAGCAGCGATTAAAGAAGAGTCTTGAGCTGTTGAAGCAGAATAGAACAAGGAACAATGATTCGGAGGAGACCAGCAACAGCGTAAGCTTAGAGAGTGAAATGGAAGACTTGGAATATCTCACAGAAGACAACAGCCAAGGCCAAAGCTTGCAAACCTTTGTCCATAAAGAATTCCAAAAGAATCCCCTATGCACTGATATGGGCGAGCGGCGTTTCCAATGTTCACAGTGCCCGAAAGCCTATGCCAATAATAAATCTCTAAACAGTCATCTAGTGGTACACCTTCGCCCTCCTAAGGGCGATTCACGCTTTGAATGTTTAGAGTGCTCGAAAACCTTTGTCAATAACAGAACTCTACAAAGGCATCTACGCAATCATAGTGGCGAGCGGCGCTTCGAGTGTACTCAATGCTCGAAAACATTTGTCGAAAAACATAATCTAGTCGTACATCTTCGCACTCATACGGTGGAGCGTCACTTTGAATGTTTAGAGTGCTCGAAAACCTTTGTCAATAAAGAATCTCTAAAGAGGCACATACGCAATCATACTGAAAAAGGATCCTACGAATGTTCCTATTGCTCAAAAGCCTTTTCCGAAAAGCGCAATCTAAAAACTCATCTGCGCATTCATACTGGCGAGCGATCCTACAATTGTTCCCATTGCCCGAAATCCTTTTTCGATAACACCAGCCTTCAAACACACATACGTACTCACTCTGGTGAACAACCCTTCAAATGTGTCCACTGCACGAAAGCCTTTAGCCAAAATGGTAATCTGCAGCAGCACATGCGGATACATACTGGCGAACGGCGATACGAATGTTCCCATTGCTCAAAATCCTTTTCCAAAAAAAACAGTCTAAAGATTCACCTACAAATACACACTGGCGAACGACCCCACAAGTGTTTGCATTGCATGAAAGCCTTTAGTTTAAAGAGCTATTTGGATAAGCACATGCGCATACATACCGGAGATCGATCCTTCGAATGCTTCCATTGCACGAAAACCTTTACCCAAAGCAGCAGTCTAAAGGTTCACCTACGCACACACACTGGCGAGCGACCTTTCAAATGTTTGCAATGCTCCAAGACTTTTGGCCTAAAAATCAGTCTGAAACGTCACCTACTGACTCATCAGGCAGACAAATTGAACACTCATACTGCAGATCGATCCTTCGAATGTTCCCATTGCACGAAAACCTTTACCCAAAGCAGCAGTCTAAAGGTTCACCTACGTACACACACTGGCGAGCGACCCTTCCAATGTTTGCATTGCTCCAAGAGTTTTAACCTAAAAATCACTCTGAAACGTCACCTACTGACTCATGAGGCAGACAGATTGAAAAAAGAGTCAAATAATTGAATAAATAAAACTATCGTTCACAATAATATGCATTCTTTTCATTTCTTAAGTATTTCTAGACCAGGGTATTCGGGAACTAACCGAAACCCCAACCGAAATAAATTATTTTAAGCGACTGAAACCGATATCGATTTTGTTTCGAAACAAAATAACCGGTTCCATTTGGATTTTTAAAATATGATGAGAAAACAAAGTATTTTGGAAATATATCAGCATCTTTTAGAGGACAGGCAGATCATCAACGCCATAAACGAATTCCAGTTCCTTGAAAAATCTCTGCTTCATCAGAGCCGAGTAGCTCGAAGCCAGGCAAAACTCCTAGAAAGGAATCTTGCAGCAACGAAAGGTTGACCTGGACATGAAAAGCAGAAGCTGGCTGGGGGAAAAAAAATATAACCTGACATGTTAAATAGAATAAAATATACGATTAATCAGAAATATTCTGCTTTAATGCTCTGCCTATGAACAGAAGCCTCTTTAAAAAATTGATACAGCGTGTTCCAGTTGGGTCCGTTTAGGATTGAGATCAACTGCTGAAGGTTTAGTTTTCTAAGACGCCAATGGGCAACCCTGATTTCCTGCTGGATTGGACAGGTTGCGATGAAATGGGTTGTGTCTTCAATGGTGTGTAGATTGCACAGGGAACATACGTTGGGTGTATTTCTATATGATCTTTGGTTGAGTTGGAGCAGTTCGCAGCTTGCACGGAAAACTAAGGAAATAACTGATCCGCTGTATTTGTCGTTGAAGTAATTATTTAACCCCAAAGAGAGATTCAGGCGGCGTCTATATAACATCCTGCTAGAGCTGTTGTAGGCTTGGTCAAGAAAATTTGCACGATTTCTACCAATAATCCTCTCTACTAAGCTGCTGTGAGATTTTTCAGGAAGCTTTATCGCATAGGTCAATCTGCAGATTATGCTCCTCAGCCAAAGCGCGACAAACGGCAAAGCAGTGAGATCGACGTTCCCATAAAAAATTTTGACGTAGTGTGTACCAGGCGACTTTCGGGAAGGTCAAAAGTCTTATACGTAAAAAGCGAAGGGAGACCAGTTTCTAGGTAGATTGCGTAGTTTGGCGAATTACGTGGTAGACGAAAGTCTTTCTATTTCCTCGTATGTCCTGAATCCCCACATCTGAGAACCATAACACATAATTGAACGGGCAGTGGCTTCAAACATTTGGTATTTGACACTATGTGGCACGTGCTGTTTATACAGGAGCGTATTCCATGTACTTTTAAGAGCTTTAATAGAATCTCTAATTTTTGCCTGCATGTGTGAGTTCAGCGACATGTTGGAGGACAGAGTAATTCCCAAATATTTGAAGGAGGTAACCCGTTTGATTATTGCTGAATTCATGTGCCATTTCTCATCTGCGGCAATGCGACCTCGGTTGTCTCTAACGACCATGATTTTAGTTTTTTCTGTGTTGACTTCCAGACCCCAAAGGCAACAGTATGCGTACAGTTCATCTAATTTGTTTGAGTTTGCCATTAGTACTAAATCGTTTGCGTACATCAAGAGTTTTACGCGCGAACCTACAATTAAAATGCCTCCCGAAAGCGATGTTGTTAAGTCGTCTATAAACAGCGCAAACAAAAGCGGGCTTAACAAGCATCCCTGTTTGACTCCAGAGTTGTTTGAAAACCATTTAGACAGTTGTGAGCCGTCCTATACTGAGGTTGTATTGTTTTCGTATAGTGCCTGAAAGACCGTTAAAAACTTCGATGAAACACCAATACTGCTTAGCTTATAAATCAGGCTTCTTCGTTTAATTGAGTCAAATGCCGCTCTGAAGTCTACAAAGCAGAGATAAAAATTTCGTTTTTCTTCCAGGTACGTGATCGCTGTGGATGTCAGCACAAAAAGGCTGTCCACCGTAGAGTATCCTCTCCTAAATGCGAATTGAAATTCGCTTAGCTTGCTCTGCCCATCTACCCAGGATTCTAGTCGTTTATAAAGCACCGCGGTAAAAATTTTTGCTATCGTGTTTATACAGGATATACCACTAGAGTTGGTCGCTTCCGTCGGATTACCGTTTTTGAAAATGGGGAATATTATACTTATTTTAAAACTTTCTGTGAAGAATGCTTCGAAAAAAAGCCGTTTAAACTCATTAGTTAGCTTGCTTATTACCATCTTGGGGGCCCCCTAATGTTGTATTTCACTATTTCTTCTTTCTTTTTCTCTTAAGATCTTTTTTGTCACATCTAAACATCTTTTGTTGCTGACAAAGGGTCGATCTGTCAATTGATTTAGATATGCTTTCTCGAAATCTAAATCGCTTTCAGGAACACCACTTTCAGGCTTAAATAAGTTGTGTTCAGCTGATGAAACAAAACAAATCCACTTCATGCTTGGAAACTCTGATCCATCAGGATTCGATACAGGTCCGGCGGAGGGAGAGCGAAAGAGTACTGAGCTCTTCTACTGGCGAGCAACCCTTCCAGTGTTCCAAATGTCCAAAGAGTTTTAGACGAAACATTGCTCTAAAAGGTCGCCTTCGCACTCATATGGACAAGCAGCTGTTTGAGTGTCCCCACTGCTTGAAAACCTTTACCGAAGAAGTCATTCTAAGTCAGCACCTCGAAAGCTCCCACTGCTCCAATATCCCAACCAATCAAAAGAGTCCAGATCTCCACCTACGCTCTATTACAGGCAAGCGATCCTTCGAATGCACCCTCTGTTCGAAAACCTTTTTTAAAAAGCGACCGACTAAAGGATCACCTTCGCACTCATACTGGAGAACGACCCTACAATTGTACACACTGCATGAAAGCCTTTAGTCACAAGTGCAGTCTGTCGAAACACATCCGCACTCACACTGGCGAACGACCATTTAAGTGTGTTCACTGCATGAAAAACTTTAGGCAAAATAGCAATCTACAGAGGCACTTAAAGACACATACTGGCGAACGACGCTTCAAATGTTCCCACTGCTCGAGAACCTATACCGAAAATGGCAGCCTAAAGAGACATCTACAACGGGCTCATACCAGCGAGCGACCCTTCGAATGTATCCACTGTTCGAAAACCTTTAGCCATAAATGCTTTCTAAAGAATCATCTACGCATTCATACCGGCGAGCGACCCTACGAATGTACCCACTGCTCGAAAACCTTTAGCAGGAATGAAGCTCTATTTAGACACCTAAAAATTCATACGGGGGAATGACCCTTTCAGTGAAGTAAGTCTAAGGATTACCAACGCACTTATACTGTCAAGCGACCCTCCAAGACTTTTGGACAAAAAATCACGGACTCATACTGGAGACACATACAAAAAAGAGCCATTTTCATACAAAAATTTCCAAAATCAATTATCTTTACTCATTCATGTTATATTTTTCTTTAATTTAATACAAAATATCACTTTCACAATAAATTTAAATAATAGTGGAGTTTAAGAAAGCGATTTAGATTTGATTTAGATTTCATCAAACAACCGTTCTATATTTTCGCACATTTTGCACAAAGTGAACAGTATTTATCAGGGATGCAAACCGGTTTGAACCGAACCAAAACGCTCATAAATCGAACCGAAAACCGTAACGGTGTGTTTATAAAAATGCTGAACCGAACCAAAAACCGAAAAATAAAATGGTTCGGTTCATTTCAACTAGACATTGAGTTACCAATTGATTAACCATACTGTGCCAAATCGCAGCGCATTATTTAGTAGAAAGCAAGTGCGTGCCCAACTGATCACGAAAAATATGGTAAAGATATATTTTGGACCAATCAAACCCTGTAAAATCAAACTATAACATACTCACTTCCCCCAAAGTTTGTATATACCATATCAAAATTGTTTGTTTTCTTTATAACTCGTCCGATCGAACCGTATCATCCAATCTTAACCACTCCTTTGTCAAATGGATAAATAATCTTAATTACTAAATATCTTTAGAAGGTTCCTACATCAATGTACAAAACTGTGGGAGATATGAAGTTTTTTTCTAAGGAGGGGAGAGAGGGGGCGTGGCAAAAATTTAAAATAAACTTGATCTGTCTGCAAGTATACATGCCCCATACATGTCAAACCTCTATCTCTTACTTTCTCTGAGATCTTAGACTCGACTGTCGATGCTGATCAAGAATATACATAATTTAAAAGGTTGGAAATTTCTTCTCCGATACATGCCTTTGCACAAAATTACAGAATATACAGAGTATAAATACGTGGAAAAGCAAGAGTTCTAGATTTTGTCTAGATTTTGGTACCTCCCTACCAAGAATCAAACCTGCTATAAGAAGAAGGAAAAGAGCTAGCTAAATCTCTTAATGTTAATATACAAGAAGATCTAAATCGTTAATGAAAACATAACGGATAATTCTTTGAACCTGATGAGTAAAGACGAGTTGGAAATATAAGGACTAATTTCCATTATAAAGTAAAATATCGTTTGTTAATTGCATTGAAGCGTTTGATGGCGAAAAGCGTTTACCTAAAGATAAATGTTGTAATATTTATCAGGAAAATCATCTTAAGCCATTCCAAACACACAAGTGTCAGTAGAACGAGCATTCTCCACACTGAAACTTGATTTATCAGACTTAAGAGGCAATATCGATGAAACTTTTACTATAAGATATATATATTAGTACTAAATCTTAACTAAAATTCCATCATATTGAACTAAATTTTAGTTCTTTAAACTCTATATATTTTCTGTTGTTTTGAAATGCAATCAATCGATTGGAAATATGTTCATTAAATAACACAGTCTTAAAGATATCGTTATGTAATCAAAGCAAATTTTGAGTTTAATGAAAATGACAAGTTTATTATATAATAACTAAAAACCTGACTAAATATAACCTAAACCTAACCTAAATAATCTGACTAAGGGCCAATTTCTGTTTTCCCAGAATGGTTCAGTAAGCCCCAAAAACCATGTAATGAACCGAACTGGCGCGCCGCGGCGGCTCAAAAATTGTGCGAACCACTGAACCGAACCAGTCTTTATTTCCGAGCGGTTTGCATCTCTGGTTTTTATACTCTGCACCAAAGGTGTTATCTTTAAGCTTGTATATTATTTCCCCAATGACCATATCGTGCGCCGGGAGCTTGAGAGAAGCTTGTCTTGGCCCTTTGGGGCTGTATAGCCAAATTTAAGTTTTATAGAAGCCTACCAAGTCACGATCCTGAGGAGAAGACCCTCTCTAGGTGCACCAGAGCGACACTTGCGCTACTCCGATCCGGAAAAAGTAGGCATCTGAATAGCTATCTTGTTCGCCTCCACCCAGAGTTGTTGACGCATGCCCTAAATGTGGCCTTAGCACTCTGAACCCAACTGATCTCACGCCCTTAGACTTCCTCGAATTGCACAGGAAATTGTTCTCTATATATCAGGATTCCCCAAGAAGAGAGCGCGAAAATGTGTCTGTGTCTCTCTCTAACACACAGTGAAGCATGACTTCGGCAAGCGTTCTGTTGACAAGTCCCAGGGGCTATATATTATATATCAAACTACTGCTATGCCTTACCTGATTCGGACTTTTGGACCCACTCTTGCCCGCTGAATAAAAACTTAAACAAATTGATTTCATTCGGCAAACTTTTATTGAACATATTCGCAAATTAAACTAACCAAAAAATCTTGTTATTGTTAATTTAATCAGTACTTTCTACCATCAAGTCTCTAATATGGCCTTCTTTTCCGTTCAGTGCCAAAAAATGGTCTCATTTCAGCTTTGTTCCTTATCATGTGTACGCAGATGTCCCATTAGAGTGCTATGATGGGCAAAGGATTTCGAGCAGTGGTTACATTCGTAGGGTCGTTCGCCTGTATGTGTTCGCATATGCTGCTGTAGATTACTTTTTTGGCAAAAGTCTTTCAAGCAGTGGGTACACTTGTAGGGTCGTTCGCCGGTGTGCGTACGCAGGTGATATGTTAGACCCTCCGGATGAGTAAATGTTTTCGGACACTGGGCACATTTGTAGGGTCGTTCGCCTGTATGTAGTCGAATATGCTTCTCCAGATTACTTTTTTGACTAAAGTCCTTCGGGCAGTGGTCACACTTAAAGGGTCGTTCGCCAGTATGAGTGCGCAAGTGCTTCTCCAGACAGCTCTTGTGTATAAAATCCTTCATGCAGTGTTCACACTTGTGGCGTCGCTCATCCGTATGAATGCGTAAGTGATGATTAAGACGGCTTTTCTGTATAAAGGTTTTCGAGCAGTGAGAACATTCGAAGAGTCGCTCGACCGTATGTGTTCGTAGGTGATTCTGTAGACTGCCATTATTGACAAAAGATTTTGAGCAGCGGGTGCACTCAAAGTGCCGCTCGGCCATATGGGTGCTAAGGTGAGATTTTAGAGTGCGTTTTAGGGTAAACGTTTTCGAGCAGTGAGAACATTTAAAGGGTTGCTCCCCAGTATGTGTGCGTAGGTGATCCCTTAGTTTGTTTCTTTCGGTAAAGGTTTTCGAACACTGGGAACATTCGAAGGGCCGTTCGCCAGCATGAATGCGTAGGTGTTTCTTCAGATGCGCTATTTCTCGAAAGGTTTTTGGGCACTGGGTACATTCAAAGGGTCTTTCGACAGTATGAGTGCGTAGGTGTCTTGTTAGACAGCCCTTTTGGACAAAGCTTTTCGAGCAGTGGGAGCATTGAAATGGCCGTTCTTCGCCATGAGTGCGTAGGTGAATCTTAAGAGTCGACTTTCTGCTAAAAGTCTTAGAGCATTGGGGACACTGTAAAAGATGCTCCTGCTCTTCTTTCTCTTCGATTGAGTTTTCGATTTTGCAGGTCTCCTCTCGAGAGACCTGAATGCTCTTCTCAAATCGCCGCTTGAAATTAAATGCAGTTTTAACCGCTGCCCAGCAAGAAGGGCATATATATTCTGGTAGCTTATAGTCCTGTTTAACCTCGTGTCCAGTCACCTCCTCGATTATTAACAGCAATCCTCCTAGTCCGGCGTCAGAGTCGTTGAATATATTAGGCCAGTTGGTGTGGGTGCCAGCTGTCAAAATGGACATGCAAACGCGGCATTGCTCGGCCACTTGTGGTTCCATTGCTCTGTGGGCCATTCCACAGCCCAAGTTCGTTTAATAACAAATATAATTACAAATTGTTACGAATTTAAGAATAAAATAAACAATTATTGACCATCTGAAGACAAGTGTGACCGTACGTGCCAACTGTGCAAATCCTGGTTTGAACTAGCTCGGCAAACGGATCAGACGGAAAGGCCCATCGCACTATGGTTTATTTTTGATTTTTTTTGGCATCAACTTCAAATTGAAAGATAGAAAGCTAAGTTTTTGCACATAAATTATTCAAATTTAAGTAGAATTTCGGTTTTTTGTTTATTTTATGATTCGACCACGCCTTCATCCCCTTCCCCGAACATGGTATCTAAAATTATTTTTAAAATTCAAAATAAAAATGTTTTCCCATAGATTTGATCTGTTGGTGCATTTGCACTTACTGAAACAATTGGTCATAAATAAGAACATCTAAAACAACCAACTTGTGCCAAACTTATTAATAAATTTGGTCTTAAACCGTCAAAAGTCAAGTAAAAGCTTCTCAAGTTGATAAATTTGTAACAAATTTGTTAATGTTGACAAGTTTTTAACATCTTGTGCCTTGAAAACTGTGCCTTAGTTCCAAAGGTTTTCTATCCATTTTCTCAGACCTTCGCTTGATCTTGCTGCTTTCAAAACAGCAACCATGTCTTTATCTGCTGATTTTGTATTATGA
Source organism: Lordiphosa stackelbergi (assembly GCA_018904235.1). NCBI lineage: Eukaryota > Metazoa > Arthropoda > Insecta > Diptera > Drosophilidae > Lordiphosa > Lordiphosa stackelbergi. Next base: position 9,361 of record JAEIFU010001069.1, on the reverse strand, counting down.
GTTAATATTAACTTCTTAAAGCTCTGTCGCCAACTTTCGATTTTGCCGTTAGCTAGCATTCTGGACGACCACCTCTATTTATCGATCCACAATTTACTTCGATGTCAATAATAATCTTTTTATCAAGCCATTCAGAATGCTTATTTTTAAATCTTTGAATTTGTCGCCCGCAAATTGGCCATTTCCTTTCAAAATATTTGACAATTCCGCGTAGCTTTTCATTTACTTGTGTTTCGACGCTTTTACTTAGGTTGTTTTCACCAATTTTTTGCATTATATGCTGTTTGACAGCGGCCTCTGAGCGTTTGTGGCTGACAAAAATGTCTAGCAGTTCTGCATGTTTAAAAAATATCCCTCTGGAAAAAGACGATTTTTTCGCGGAAAAGCAAATTAAAGCAGACAAATGAAGCTGTATATTATTCTGGACACTTTAGTTAGTAACTCCACATTTAACAACCTGAGCACTTCGGAGTGCCTTGGGAGTTCTACTCCACGAAACACAGCTAAATTTGCTAAGATTAATCAAAAAAATACACATAAACAAAACACGTTTCACAAGAACAAAAACACATAGAATTGACGAATATTTTATTTAACCCTTGTTTTACATACCTGAACTTCAACTTTCCATCATTTAAAGTTGTATTTTTCACTTTATGTGGCCAACGTGAGCAATTAAACTTTAGCAATGTGTTAAGGTGAACTGTACACAAAGCTACCATGTGCGTAATCAGCTGATTTTGACAGTGTATCGCTCAATCAGTGTGACCGTAAACAATTATATCGATTTATTTTTTATTTAACTAGAGCATTATAAACATAAAAATAAAAGTTATTTTAAAAAACAGCGCAAAATTTTTTTTGGGTTTATGCTAAAAAAAACGAAAAAAACCCAATGTGCATCGGAAGGGTTCAAAACGGAACCGTATACCGAAAAGAATCGATTGAAACTCAGAACCGGAACCTATATTTGAAATGTTTTGTATACCGGTATGCGAGAACCGATATTCTTTAAAGCAAAAAGAACCTAAGCGTTTTACCAGACTAGACTGCAAAGCAGTCACTTAGTTTTAGGGGACTTTTACGTAATTTGGTTAAATCGCATGCTTTTGTAGTGTGATACGGAAAAACGAGAAACCAGTCTCTCTTAAAATCCTTTATCCTATATTCTTAGATCTTAGACCTTATTATAATGGCAAGATAACCTTAGAACGGGAAAGTACTTGTGTTAACCATTTCTCTTCAAGTGTGAGAAATGCTGCTCTGACCAAGGTTGCAAAGCTCTGAAATTCTAAAGAAGATTCAAGCCAAAGGTTCAAACCCCTTGCAAATTGTTAGGTTCGCTTCTCAAATCGGTTCTTTTACTTATCGAACCTAAGGTTTTGGCTTCGAAAGTTGGTTTTTCGTGAAAAAATAAAGCATATTTTTTGATAAGTAAGCTTTCAGCTAACAAAGCTATTAAAAACGTTTAACAATACCCGAATAAACCACATTCTTTATAGAAATCATTCATTAGTTCCAGAACCGTAAGTAATAGTAAGTAAAATCGTAAAGTATTAGTAAAGTACCGTAATATGCAGTTTTGATATAATTTTGAAATGATAATACTCATTAAGCACTCATAATTAAGCACTATAAAATAATTTTTCAAAATATTGTGATAATTTTAGAAGCTCTGAAAAAACTGACTGAAGATAACGGAACCGGAACCGAAATGCGATTCGGTTTGATTCCCTGGATTCAATGAATACTTTGAACCTGGTGAGGACTAGCTTGCTCAACAGATTTAAAGCTGAAGAAGTTAAAAAAGGGTGATTTTTTCCATTATTCTTTATTCAGATATTACACGTGACTGATTTCATTCTGGCATCTTATTTTGCAAATCACCTTGGAAAGACTCACACTGCAACAACGTCTCCAATGGGCTCTGCAATCGCTTAATGAAAATCCGCTGTTTTCGCTTCACCAGACCAAACAAAATTGTCTCATTTGGGCTGTTGAGCAAGCCGGAGAGACTCTCGACCGTTACATCCACAAAAATGCACTGTTTGGTGTGGTTTATGGGCTGCTGGAATCATGGGTCCGTATTTCCCGGAGAGAACATAACCGTCCATGGCGAGCGCTACCGCATCATGATAAATGACTTTTTGTTACCTGAAATCTAAGCCCTTGATGTCGGCGACATTTGGTGGCTTTATTAAGAAATCTTTTCGATGAGCAGATTATTTCGCATTCCGGACCTATCACTGGACTTTGTGGAGAAACTTAAAGTCAAAAGTCTTCGTCGATAAGCCAGCTACGATTTAAGACGCGTAATTCGCGAGATACCCGTAACAATGCTGGCGAAAGTGATCCAAAATTGGACCATCCGAATGAACCATTTCCGGCGTAGTCGTGGTCAACATTTGAATTAAATTATCTTTAAAAAGTAAATGTCAGAGTTAGTTTTTTCAGCCCATAATATAGATCATCCATCGAATTCCATTTTTTTGTGTTTTATTTGAAATAAAAAAAAACTTGTTAAGGGCCAATCGAGTGACCGAATGAAAAGAAGAAGAACAGTTTGGCAAAATATTCATTCGTTTTAAACCCATGTACCAAGACAAGATTTCTTTCTCATGGTTTCTTATCAGCGTCCGTCCAGTGTACATACTGACAGATGGAAATGGCTATATCAACTTGGCTGTTGATGTTGATCAAGAATATGAACACTTAATGGGATCGGAAATGCTTTCTTCTGTCTGTTACATACGTGTTCACGAATTTAGTTTTCCATTTTTACTCTACAAGTAAGGGGCATAAACATTGGGACCTTTGTTCAAAATTTGCTCTCGCTGTGGTGGATTGCTCATGTGACTTATTTCCCGCACTTTAAGAGCAACTAAAAGTGACCTTCGATACGAGCTGCTCGTCCCCTTGACTCATATTGATGAAAATTTTTTGAGAATTTCGAATTCTGAAGAAGAAGTGAGACTCATATTGATAAGGAATTTTTAAGAATTCAAAATTCTGAAGAAGATGTGTATACTTGTGGGTGATAAAGAGCTAAACTCGGCCGTGTTTGGAACATGAAAATGTATTAAATAAACTTAAGATTGATTTACAGAGGGTTGTTTAGCAAACGTATGTCAGCTCTTGGTTAAATGCTTCAGCAGTTCGATTAAATTAATAGTAGTATAGTATTCCTGAAAGTGATTTGTTTTTGATTTGCTTTCGATTTGATTTCGCGAAACAGCTGATCACAGCTGCTCCATACAAAATGAGCAGTGTGCCCAAATAATGTAAGGAAATTTAGGTCATACTAATTGATTTCGTAAAATCAGCTTCGAAGCTGATTTCGATTTGCTTTCGTTTTAGTGTGACCTTTCCCTGACCGCGCGCGGCATAGCGACATATCTCCGACGACATATCTCCGCCCAGTACATTTTGCCGGCGGAGATATTTCGCTTTTTTTCTAGCGGAGATAAAAATTAATAAAGTATAAACTACAGTTTAAAGATACATCTGAGTACTATAACTTGACATTTACGAATTTTTAAAAAATAATCCGTTTCTAAGACATAGGGTCCTTTTAAAATGGCCAAAAAAGCCATTTTTGTATTTTTGTGTCCATTTTACAGTTAATCCATTAGAGATATGGAATTTCTAAAGCCAGATTCGAGTTTAGCGTGAAAAACTTGACAGGAAACAGTGAATTTTTTTACCATTTTAGGTTCTGTGCTAAGAATAAACTAATTCTGAGTTTCTGTCAAAATCCTTTTGACCACTTCCATTTGCATATTTTGATTTATATTTTCGAGCCTTAAGGCCTTTACTCAGATGAGATAAATTTTTAGTTTGGTACGATATTTCACATGAATAAAAACAATTTCATACAAGTAAGATGCCTTTTCAAACGTGTTATGATTTCAAAGCTGTACAAAATTGTTTCTATACATGTAAAATATCGTACCAAACTAAAAATTTATCTTATCTGAGAATAGGCCTTAAGCAATTGATTGTGTTCTACTTATGATTTATTGAAAGCCTACTTGTATACCAGTATTCGATACAAATTTCAAAATTTTAGGATTTTTTGCCTTAAAGATATAATGGATTATTTATGAAATTTTTTTGTCAAAATACTTTTGTCCACGGTTGTAATCTTTAATGAATAAAAGGTTAATTTGTTAAGACTTTCTTTAAATTTTGTTTTTAGACCTGTTACTCGTAGAGTAAAAAAAGTATACTTAAGTCGTGCAAATGTATGTAACAGGCAAAAGGATCAAAAATAAAAATCATTTCCGATCAAAAAATGCTTAATAATTCCTATAATCTTTAAAATATTGAGTTCAAATTTAAAACATTCATTTATATTCGCAATATCTACAATCCCTAAAATTTTCATCAAGATCAGATATCACAGTGCAACAGTCAAAAAACTACACTATGCGGAATCGATAGAGCTACCCGAACTCGGTCACCCTATCAGCGTTTGGCTAGATTGGTAGCACTTTTCTTTTTTGTGGACCCTTAAAGTTTTGGAAATTGGGTGTGACAACAAAAAAAGGTGTCATTAGTTTTGGGCAAACAGCTCATTCAGTTTTGGTGATAGCTGCAAAATGTCTTCAGCAAAGTTGTAGCTGACAGTCCGCAGAATAAATTTGTTTTACAAAGGTTTTTAAAAAACTCGTGTTTTCCGGGAGTATTTCTTTAAAAACTTTTATTCAAAAACGTATTTTTTTGACTTTTTTGAGTATAACATTAAAAAAATCAGAAATTTTCGCATACTTTCTTTGGCAAAAGTGAAGCTTTTCAGATACCAAACAACTTTTCTAAACAAGGTTTTACAATTTGAACACTTCTACATTCCTTAAAAGGGCCCCAAATGTGTGTATTTCCAAAAAAAATCACTTTTTTGTTGTCGTTCTTCTTTATGTACTCAAGTGTTTTTTACCAAAATAGCTGCCAATTAATTTTTATTTTTAAGCTTTTAGAGCAAAACATTACGCGTTTTACTTGTTCTTATCCATGAATAAAGAAATAAATGATGTTTGGGCGGTTTTTTGAAAATTCTGCAATTTATCAGCAAAAATGTTGCCAAATTAAAACTGTATAAAATATTTTAACAAGCTAATACATTTTTTAACACGTTGAGATCATATTAGGGTAAATATTTTTATTATATTTTAATTTATTTTATTTTATTATTAATTATTTAAAAAAAAAATTAAATATTTAAGCTCTTATGATCTTAACTTGTTAAAAAATGTATTAGCTTGTTAAAATATTTTATACAGTTTTAATTTGGCAACATTTTTGCTGATAAATTATGTCGCCTCCGCGCGGCGATATGTCTATGTCTATGAAGCGGCGGAGATATGACGTTTCAAAACGACATACCTCCGCGCGGAGATATGTCGTTTGCAACGCGGCGGAGATATGTCGTTTGTAACACGGCGGAGATATGTCGTTTTGAAACGTCATAAGGATAAGGGATCTCCATGGTAATAAGACCGCTAAATACTTAAAAAACTGCTTTAAAAACCACTTATGACCTCACATAAGTACATAAACCTGATTATGACAGTACTGAACCCCGAACTTTGGATGACCAATGCTGAAGAACATAGAAAGAGCATAAAGAATGTCTTAGTTCCACCATGTTAACTGTTAATTCAGAACAAGAGCCTCCTGGCTCTGAGTGAGAAATTCCGTACCCTGTAATTTATTTTTTATTATACACTTGAAAAGTGTATTATAATTTTGCCCAGAAGTTTGCAACGCATAGAAGGAATCATCTCCGACCACATAAAGTATATATATTCTTGATCAGCATGACAAGCTGAGTCAATTAAGCTTTGTCCGTCCGTCTGTCCGTCCGTCCGTCCGTCCGTCTGTCCGTCTGTCTGTTTCTACGCGATCTAGTCCCTCAGTTTTGGAGCTATCGAGCTGAAACTTTGCACAGAGTTTTCTTTTTACTGCACGCTGCTAATATGTCGGATCCAACCGGATCGGATGACTACTTCTTGTAGCTGCCATACAAATGTTCGTTCAAAAAATAAGTTTTAGTAAGAAAAACTGTTTTGTTCTCAATATTACTGCTCTCAAACACGGTCATTGGTAATATGTAATGTTTTTAAGCTGATCTGCGAAGTTTGGTCGAAGTCTCTAACCGTTGAGACAAGCTATTTCAAGTGTATCAAAACTTCGGTACAGACGAAGTTAGCTTTGCCTTTCTCGTTTTTATTTCTTATAATAGTTAATTTTACATTTAAGCACTACCCTCTTTTCAAACATACTATCCGATAGTCTGTGGCACTTTGGCAAATCCGTCATTGTGCAACTCCAGGTCCTGACTTTCCTCTGCAAAAAACTGAAACATCAAAAGTTCTGCTTTAGTCAAAGGAGCATCAGAGGGCAGTCGATTCACTTCGTTTATCACATCAGAGTCTGAACACTGTGACAGAGTAACAATAATGTGTATAGCTAAAACAAACTCCTCTAAGAAAATCGAGAAAGGATGCCAAAGGTATATAAATATTGACTGATAAAGGGTACATTACAGTCGGTTTTGAACTAATTTCATAGAAGTTTTTCAATTTTATGTATGTATAAGTACCGATTGTACAGCTGAGATTTTCGGCTCTGCCGACGCTGACTCTGACTGTCTGTGAGTTTACTTATTTCCAAATTAATTCAATTGATTTAGTTCCATTTGAATTCGGTTTCTGCACGGACATCAAAATGTGGCTCAACTTATTTTCAATTTTCTTTTTACTTTTGACTATCAAAACAATTTGCGGAGAGATATGGATGTATGGACGGATCAGAGGTGATTATTGCGAACTGTATTGCGGAAATGAGTGCAAAACTGGCAATGTCAGTGAAACTGATAAAACGTGCTTTGGAACGAAAAGAATCGTAATCACGAACAAATACAAGCTTGAATATGTTGACTTTAATGTACATCTAACTTGGTTCCAATCTAAACCGGACTTAAACTCGCTCATAAAACTAAGCTCGTTCAATGAGTCGGTTTCTCATCTAAATGTAACTATGAACGATGATGACAACGGTTTAAATTTAGTTCCATCTATTCGATATATGCAAGCATTTGGAATAAATTCTTTAAGGGTATTTGCCTATCATGTCCCACAATTATCCTTTACGGAAACTCAAGTTGGCTTTACAAACGGATGGGAGGACCTAACAATTCAAGTGGATTCTGACTCAACTGTATTTGAACATTTAGTACCCAACTACTTACGGCAAAGCACAACAAATTGGAAAGATATTGAAATTGTTTGCAAGCACTCACAAAAAATTCCTGGTCTCTTATTTAATGAAAATCAAGCGAATTTAAATGCATTGCTCATTTACGAATGCAACATGGAAAAAGTCACCGCAGCCACCTTTGAGCACCTGAAAAATTTGAAGAAATTGTTGCTATTTGATGCCATAGTGAAGGACTTTTCATTTTTAAGGTAGAATCTTTTGAGAACTATTTGTTTATTTTTCAATTAATGTAATAAAATATTTATTGCAGTTCTGCCAATCTACAAAATAACTTGGAATCCATTCAACTTCGCGAAGTAGATCTTAAATATTTTCAAAATTATTCAAGGCTACGTTTTTTGTCAGTCGAACACAACTCTACCAGAACTATCACTCCGAACAACAATTTTAAAGCCTTTGTTTGCGAATACCAAAAATCAGACGGACAGTTTGAGATTCTCGATTCTTGTAAGTTCACACTTGGGATAAATAACAGAAGTTGTCCCCTGAGCTGCCATTGCGGTTTGGAAATGTATAGATGGTTTCTCATCAACTGTACTGATCAAGCATTAACGGAAGTGCCAGAGTTACCCATTCCCATATATGGCCGTCCCACACTGCTGTTCCAAGGAAATAAAGTCAAAACGCTACCAAATATATCCTGGCCAGGTTATGCAGGTCTGCAGGAACTACACCTAAAGGACAATGTACTAACCAGTCTCACAATCAATCAACTGCCACCGAATATAAGTTATTTGGATATCCGGAATAATACTCTAAAAGCACTTGACGATGATGTGACGCAGTTCCTCTCAACGGATAAATTGATAACAGAACTATCAGGCAATCCTTGGGAATGCAGTTGTAAGTTTACAAAGTTCCTCAACTTTCTCAAAAATCGTCACCCCGAAGAGTATGAGGAAGCTTTAACGCGTTGCGGTGGTCAAGAACATCATTGCCCACAATCATGTCTCTGTTGCTTGGATGACGACACTGGAAAGTTCAAGATGAACTGCTCTAATCAGGGACTGACTGACCTTGCTGGCCTCGCTGCTCTTCGTAGATAATCAACTGACAAATGTATTGAAAATTTCACTTCAAGGTTTAGAAATAAATGAATTGAATCGTTTATGGATTTTATTTGTGCTTTGCGCAGTTTAATTTTTAGATTTGTATTATTTGTATTTAGAGCGAAGCTCTTTTACGGACATCTGACCTGGGGTACTAAAACTATAAATATTTTGTCTTTGCAACAGATTTTTATTGCTTTGCCTTTGATTTTGCATTTTGTAGACGCTTTTACCATTGCCTTATCAGCAGTTGGGTTTTATATATAAATTTTTAAAAAATAAATTTTTAAAAAAAAAAAAAAAAATATTTTTTTTTTAAAAAAAAAAAACTTTGGTCCAAATTGACCATAAAATTTGCACAAACTTGGTAAGATCAATACCCGACAGGCTGCAAGCTGTCATTGATGCCAAAGGTGGAATAACTAAATATTAGATCTATTTTTTAATATTATTAAGAAAATCTTTTGTTACCATTGAATATTAAACTTGAATAAATAAAATTGAGTTGTGTGTAAATACTTTTGACAACTGATAAGCATCAGTTCACAGGCGTATATTTTTGGCGTATGAACAGTTATTTTCTTAAATTTTCTTTTATTTAGCTGTACATTGATCAGACTTTGCAAAAAACAACAAATTTTTCCATTTCATATAATATAATGAACTATAATAATATAGTGCTCTGTGTTCTCTTAGTATAGGACATCTGCCCAGGAAATGGTTGATAAGTATCAGTAATGATCTGCAGATAAGTATTTGTGATGATCCAAGCAGTGAAGGAATACTAACTAATACTAATACGATTCGGAAGCAAACTATTAAAATAGAAATGTACAAAAAACTGCTAATTCGGAAGTACATCGGACTTGTGACTGAGGACGGCATCCCATTTAATGTTCTGGACTCATCAAATATGCGTGGGAGAAAAGATGAACCAACCGTTTTCATTAAACTCTCGAAATGCTAAAATTTTAAATTTTTTTGAAAGTCAACAATTAATTCACGAGACTTCCGTTGTCGATAGTCAAACGTTT